>APFE030973890.1:36658-56853 GCA_000404065.3 Pinus taeda | reverse complement strand
TTCATTGAATCTACAAACTATTGAACACTAGTGATCTAAAGCCTTGTAAGTTGAGGGTGTTCATGTATGTCTTGAGTAAAAACATAGTTGAAATGGTTATCTGGCTTGATCCAAACCATCATTTATTCCAATAGTTCAGAGAATAATATTGAAGATTATATGTTACCGGGCATCTCCGAGCTACAACCTGGGAGAGTTTCCTGGAGTGATAACACTCTCCACAATGAGATGATGGATTGGCATATTGTGTGTCATGTTAATGATCAGAAGTAGTAATATCTAGGGATGAATTTTCAAACAAAAAATAAGAAATGGCAGGATCACAAAAGATTTCAAGAAAGAGAGGATGAGATGCAGGCAAAAGGAGGTCATCCTTAATCGTAGGTTCTTCTTAAGTTTCCTACACATACTCATAAAAAATGACAACGCAGGTTGGCTGCTCAACACCAACTTCTTCGACAACTTGATCCTTGTGAACAACAGATCTGGAGTTCGACACAGATGAACACAACATAATACAATCTATAGGATCAAAGGAATGAGAGGACGAAGGTTGAGAAGACAAGACCTCATGAAAACCATTAGGGTTGCAGTCCAAATCTGCATAAATGTTCAAAGCAGGAGGGATGGGAGGATGTGACAGTTCAATATATGGATTCACAACTTCTCCCACCTCATCTTGTAAAGCTAGAGTTGTTTGATGAGAAGAGGAAGAAGGGTCACTTGTGACAACCATGTCTGCCTTATATTTGGAAGCTCTAACACCGAGATATGCTGGGAGGGGTTCAAATGATTCCAACTCATGTGGATTTTTAGACACGTGAAGAAGATACTGAAACCTTTCTTTGAGAAACTTCCAATCAATTTCATCTTTAGGGATTTGAAAAGAGAGATTACAGAAGCAATCCCAAAATTGCTCAATAGATTCAACAGGTGCTTTCCATAATTTCATAATTTTTTTATTAAGTTCTTTGTGTTCATAACAATAGAAAACACAAATTAAGTCTCTGATCATGTGATCATATGAGTGAATAGAGGCTACGGGCAATGTGAGACACCATTACTCAACATGCCCTTTGAACGTGTAAGAAAATAAACCATTGGCAACATCGTCCAAGGGGACTTCATTCCTTTCACATAAGCCTAAGAAGGCAACTCTGTGTCTCAACATGGATGTTCTGCCTTCATTGTTGTAGTTGATTCGTGGCAAGTCATCAATGAAATCCTTTGGTGCTTCAAAATCATGCGCATGAGAAAAACACGCCAGAGTTAAATTGTAATGTTAGTCATGAATGATGTGCAGAGATTCAAAACAGACTTTGAGGGCTCAACTTTTCATTTGGACCTCCTTCTAGCACTAGAAATGTTGATGGTGCTGGACCTGCCAACATGTCAGGGGATCTCCCTGATAAGAAGTCGCAACTAGACCTCAAACCATTTGGAGTAGGAGCCCCAACAATGAGTAGTAAAGTAGTGCCTTGACTATGGTAGTGCACAAAGGTAAGTATGATAACTTTGTCAGAAGCAAGTCTATGGCCTTGTAGCAAGTCAAGTGAGATGCATGGGGGTTCTGACACACAAAGGGGAAAAGGGAGTGTGTCCCTTAGAATCATGTAATAGTACGCAACCTGAAAGGAACACACGAGCATAATGACATTACAGGCTAGAATCAGAGTAGTCCACAATCCAAAGTGACGGGTTAACCTAACAACATGTCTTCAACAAGCTTCATACAATCACATACAAAATAGTTCATACACAAATGCATGAGTGAAATAGCATACATTTCTAAAGTAACTAGTGTTAGCAGTTGAAATTTCACCTCAGGCTGAAAAAGGCAAACCTCAAGGCAACATCAAACCAGTTAGCCTCGTAGCTAGCCCTACGGGGCAGGAGAAGGCTTTCTTCGGTCAATCTCGGTAAAATATTCAATGGATGAGATGACCAATAGGGTAACACTGATTTTAGGCTAGTAAACTGATCAAAAGGGTTGATTTGGGGATTTTAGGGTTTTTGGTGGCAAATTGAGGGGATGGCAATTTTGGGTGCAAGGATTGGACATAGTTTCTGCAGGGGGTTCTTTGGGGCAAGGTAGGAGACAATATTACTGCCTTTGATTGAGGTGGATGATTAGGAATGACAGGTGAGGAGTTAAGGAGAGCAAACAATAACTTTGAATTCTCCTTAAACAGTAGAAAACATTGAAATTAAACAAACTTAAAAGCAGAGCATGACAGTCATGAATTCTTACTTTAACACTTCGTTTGCTTAATGTGCAGAAGGAAAAGAGAGGAAATGATTCACATAACACACTTACAGGTACATATAGAAACATACCATCAATACATGTAACCACAAGAATCCCAAAAAGGACTGCAAAACCCTGGTCTTCCTTAGCTAAGAATTGCAGAGATACAGTGAAATAATACAATGATAGCTTCTCCCTCAAGAGTCCAACCATGAAAATGAGCAAGAAAGTACATAATATAGATCATATAACCTCTTTCCTTGCCTCCATGGGTCGAGCTCACTATCCTAGGAGCTGTTTCAACTACTTCTAAACTTAGCACTACAAACTAGGCAGTCAAAACAACTTGCCTCTATAAGATAGGAAACCAATTCATTCATTTATTTTTCACCTTTTTATGAATGAATCTTCTAGAAGATGTACATAAGAGTAAAAGTGTCATAAAATTACATTAATTACATAAAATAGGATAATAATCCACCCCCAAATGTCAAACAGGGTCAAACTGCGTTTTTCTGAGTTGTACAGTGAAATTTGGAGAAATTTGCCTGACGGGTCGCGTACCTTTGCTTGACGGGTCGCGTGCATTTGAGACCACTTTTGGGGCACTTCCAGGTGTCCAAATGAGGCAAGAGTAGGCTTGTTGGAAAGGTATGTGAGTCTACTTTCTAACTCAACTGGAAGTTCTGAATTTGGTGGTCATTTTCCCCTCCAAAATTGCAATCTCCCAAGACTGCTTTATGTGTCTCAAAAATGTGGCAGAAAGTCATTTTTTGCTTGTTTTTTGACTTTCTGGAGGCCCAAAACTTCATAAAATCTCTTGTCCTTTGATGAGCATGTGTAACTTTGCATGAAAAATCTGGAAATGTTGAGCTTTCAGAAAATGGAGTTGCCAGGATGAAGGGTCTCACGGGGGGTGTGACCCGTTAATGGAGAAAACCTGTAAATTGCCTGGAAAAACCAAAATTTACCCAAAATGCTCAAAATTTCTTGGGATTTGTGCTGTTGCTAGGCTATTTAGTGCCTTGGTCCTTGAGTGAAGCCTCGGCGAAGATATGGAGGGGATCGAGCCTCTTTCTATGTTTTAGTGCCTTGGCCAACCGCCTTTGAAGCACCTTCATCTTCGCTTTGCACACGTGCATCCGCGCCCAATAATGGTTCTTCATGTTCCTCAACAGTTTCTTATCTTGGTTGGCCTTAGCCAACAACCTTTTCAAATGAACATTGTCCCAAATAAGCATAGATTCTTGATCTATGGGTGTGAAATCACCAGGTCTCCTACGAGCCAATTCCCGGTCTTCACGAATCTTCCGCAGCTCATAAAGCTTGTGCTCATCCTCCAACTGTTTGTTGCACTGCTCTAAATAGTTAATTATCCATTTTTCCATCTGCAATTTCGTGTGCAGTGACTCATTCTCAGTCCTTTTCTCTCGGATGATATCTTTAAGCTCTGAGCTAGGAGAACAGGCGTCAAGATCAATAATGTCAATATCTGGATCACCTGACAATCCCTCCTCAATCATGGGTTGCTTGCCCCTCTCTGATACCTGTGCTGTTGTTGGAAGCGAGGCCCCTTCTAGCTGGTGTGGAGATAACACTCGCGGTGCTGATGAAGAAGGTGAGGCCCCTTCCACCTGGTGTGGAGAAAGTACTCGCTGAGCTACTGCAAATAAGGCCCTCTGGCCTCTCTGATAAGTAACCAAAGGTGAGGAGCTGACATGTCTAGTGATGGGGATGTCATGCTGCTGAGATGGTCCTCCCTCCTCGTGAACAACCTCAGGATGTGGCAGGGGTGATGATGTGAAAAGTTCACGAGAGATGAACTCCTCCCATGAGATGCCTTGTTGAGCCAACTGATGTAATACTACAAGCTGAATCAAACCATAATGGTAAAGGCTCCTATACTGCTGTGCCGGGCTCTTCCTCTGCATCATGGACACCATCCTCTCAATGTTTTGATAGAAGAAAACAGGGATATTCATCATCCGTACCCGTGTGAAGTGCATCAATATTCGGATATGGTACGAATATATTTGTGAAAATCTGCCCTCACAGGTAAAATAGAGCATGATGAGCCTCATCATGAGAGCATACTCACTCCTGAGAAATCTGAATGGAAACACACCTGTCAATTGTCTCATGAATGCTGGTCTAACAAAAGGCTCAAACTAAACACTGTCCAACACCTTGCGCTTATTCCATATCTCCCCGACATTAGGTATCCCTATAGCATGTGCAATCACCTTGGGTGTCAAAATAAAGTCCACCCCGGCAAGGTTGACATGTCCATCATGCAAGTGTAAAACAAATAGGCGAGCCAACTCTCTGTGGTGCTGAATCCGAGAGATCTTCTCGAAAAACTCATAGCAAGACATGTACTGAAAACATGAGACTGCCATAGGACAAGCCTGTAAATCTGTTAAAGAGGTGGGCTCCTCTCTCCGGTGATGACCACCCTTTCCACCCTTATGAGGCCTCCTCTGTACCTCAATCTCTGAAGCTGATGCCTGGTCATCACTCTGCTCATAGGTTTCAGTTTCTGACATTGTTTAAGGAGCAGAGTGGCCAAAATGTACTGTTGTTTTTGCCTGTAAAATGTTGATTTTATATGTTGTTCAAAGGACAAGGAACATGAGGGGAATGTTAGGGGAGGGCACTCCTAAGGGAAAAATGGGAATAAATATATAAAAAAGGGATTTAAGGAAAAACATTGCAAAAACAATGCATATGCATCATGATATACATTTGTTTACTGGGCATAATGAGGGTAGGTTGGGCTTGAGTTTTTATTTTAGGGAAGAGGGTAGGGGTTTAGGTTTTCTTTACAATTTAGCAAGGGAAATTTACATGGAATATCAAGGAAAAGAAAAGGGAATGGGAAAAATGATTACAAGGGGAATACCTTTCAAACAGCATAAAACCCTCGGGCAAATCGGTGATTTGATAGCTCCTTGGGTGAATTTGCAGTCGATTTCAAAAGGAGGGCGCTGACGGGTCGCGCGCCTCACCCAATGGGTCGTGTGCCTCTAACGGGTCGTGCCCGTTGAAAAAAAATGCACTGTGGAAGGCGCTTGACGGGTCGCGCGCCTCTGACGGGTCGCGCGCCTGGCCTGACGGGTCGCGCGCCTGTCCAGCTCCCAAATTCACTCAAACTTTCACTCAATCACTCACCCAATCTCTCTTGCAAGTGACTTGGATGCACAATAAGGGTAAATGGAGGGAGATTGGGCTTTTATAACTTTGATTTGAAATAATTTCATGCCCAAACCCAATTTATAATGTTTTTCCTTTGACACTTTAAAAACTTGACTTTTTTGGTTTCCTTTGTCCTAAAATTGACTCATTTAATGCTATTGCTCGATTCTTTTTGCAGGGATATCATCTGAGGGATCTTGGCAAGGGAGCCAGGGTTACACGCTGTCCTTGGAAGTTTTTTGAAATTTCATCACTTTTTACAAAAATTTGAAAAATGGCCTTGGCTTTAAAAACAGAGTTTTTAAATCCAAGGTGAAAATTAACTGTACAAGATAGAAATTTGCGAAGAAACACCTTTAAAATCATCCCTCTGGCTTGATGAACATTTATTGACCTTCAGAGACATGACCTTGAAGACAAACTTGACCAAAACCCTAGACCTAGGAATTTGACCTCAAGACAAGACAAGACAATCTTGAAAGAGTTTAATGACTGAAATGACTTTGGGAAAAAGACACCAGCTCCTCCATCAGGGTTATGGCATGCCTAATGGGATGCAAAAAATGACACTGATGAGACACCTACCTATGCAAATGCAAAGAGCTTTGATTGCTGATGGAGGGCTACTAGACAGACTCTAACAGAGTTATTAGATGAAATGCAAGGAATTTTCTTTACTCACTTGAATCTCTATTTTGAATATTATCAAATGAAAATAACGCAAGAAAATATCTCCAATATAAAATTTAGAATAAATGAAGACAATTATGAGTTTTAGGTAATTCCCTTTGGCATTTCTAATTCACCTTCAACCTTTTAAAGCATGAAGTGTTTTATTTTCAAACCCACCCTTAGAAATTTTTTTTTATTATTTTCTTTTTGTTGTAGCAAGAGCAAAACCTTCTATATCATTAAATCAAAATATGGTTACATAGTGTACATAAGTTGTCCGAAACCAAGAGCTTTGGACAAACAGTGCCTTACTAAACATACCACCCACAAAACCTTCCTCAGGTCAACTCAACCAGCGGGGGCCACCTTAAGAGTTGTTTTCGAAAAATCTCTGCCTCAAATACCCCGCTAAAGGGTTTGCTTGACCTCCTGACCCCACCAAACTACCAACTCTTTCCCAACCGTTGATCTGGGCGCCTGGATCCAATGGCAAAGAGCTATGTCGCTCCCCCCCACACAACCGAACTTTAAACCGCGATGAATCGTGGTAAGCAAAACCGGCCAATGCCACGTGTTGAATGCTCGATGGAATCGCTGCCAAAAAAATAAAACCGCTTACCATGTAAGTAGCGCGTGATCATCGGAAAACCACCGAGGCGTAGAAATCCACACGAACCGGTAAGGAAAACTAATTTGGTGACTAAAGTAACTCACCTCCCACCACTTCCGCTCTAACCATGGACCCATAATCTGAGATATACCGTCCCGAATCCTTCTGAGAATCAGTGGCGCCCAAAGGAAAAACTAAGAAGCAGAGGAATCATTGGCTGGGGACACTTCATTCCTGCATGAAACCCTCCCACGATATCGGACCACTTCAATGTCCTCTGCTGCTTGCTCATTGCAGAGAACCTTTAAACGGTTCTGGGGCATTTCCTGCCACTTCTTCATCATCCTTCAATCCTCATTGTTCACACCTTAGTTGGCCAGAATGTCTGCAAGCTTATTAGCATCTATGCGCACATGATTGAAACTAGCAGTACAAAGTCCCTGAAGGTGTGCTTAATTATTTTCTCTATGATATACCAATCTAAAAAAATATTGGGAAAACATGTCCAACATATAAACATGGTCTTAAAACTAATGGAAGAGTAACAAATATATGGAAATACTTCCAAGTTCACCTTTGCAATTTAACAAGTGGAATATTTGGGTTAGATTTTATCTCATGAAGGTGTCAAAGTCAACCTTTAAAAAACAAATGCTTTGATGGTAAGGTCAATTATGAAAATTTTGAAGAATATTAGAGGATTTTTAGGATCAACAGACTATTACTAAGGATTTTCCAAGAGATATGTTCAAGTAGCAGTTACATCAATTTCTTGGGCCTATTGTGATTTGGAAAAATAGAGTGGCCATTCCAAGTATGAGAACGGATATGAAAGTGATGGGAAATATTTTTCACATGAGAAACACTTATTTTTTATCAAAATATTATTCATAAAACATAATATATAAGGTGGTGAGTAAAACATATTGTTATAAAACAATGGAATGAAATAATCATAAACTAGTTTTAGTAAATATTAACAAAATTATAAGTGGGTTCACTTTTCAATCTTCATTAAGATATAGTATATTCTCAATTCATATTTCATCTTACCATAATGGACTAATCCCCTTCCTTTTTTTATGTCTTATCCAACATATCTCCATTTATTACCATATGGAATGATTAGTAAATAATAAGAGAATGTATATTCAACGATGTTATTTGTTTCACTTTCTTGATGATGAAAGGAATGACACAAATTTGTAGTTAAAGAGTATTCAGAGGGTCAATATTTCCTAGGTTTGTTTGATAAAAAGTTGATTTTGTTTAATGATATTAAACTTTTGTACTCTTTTTCTTTGTGGAAAAGTATGCTATGATTTATCCTTTAAACAAAAAACAATTCGATAGCCATGCTCACAACAAACTATTTTGGAAAAGAAAGTATTTATAGTCTAACAATTGAGTTCAACTAGAACCATTAGCATATATTGAGAGTATTTTAGGAATACCTTTCTCAAATTAGCTTGAACGTAGATGTAGAGAAAAGAGAAGTTGGGAAATTTACCCTATTAAGTTATAGGAAAACAAACTTATCTAGGGATTTTAGAGTCTATAATTTCCATAAGTGAATTTGCATACAAATGTTCAAGAGGTAAGTTAATCATTCCCACTCAAATTGATATTGAATATAGTAATTAAGTGATTCATATTTATATTCGCATAGGAAAATGTTCACAACTCCCATTCCCCAATATATAATGGTATTACTATTGGCATGAATCCTATAGGCCGAAGGGATTTGGGTGGCTTAGGCATGTGCCTAGTGGTGGGTGACCCTCTTAATGGGTTATGTTTGGCCCTTGAGCAATGTTGAGTAGAGGTAAGGCCAACCCTTTGGAATTCACTAATGTTAAAATAATTGACATTGTAGACCCAAAATAAACTTGGTCCATAATTTGTGAAGAAAATACCATGGGACCTCCCTATTATTGTAGGGAGTTTCATCATATAACATAAAATACTTATCCATCCAATAGGTTTTTACAATTTTAACTTCTTACTTCCTCATATATGTTCAGTAGTACTCTCTCATCCTAGCACTATAGTTAAATTTATCAAATGATTGGTCAAAAAAATGAACAATGAAAGAAACAATGTTGTGAAGTGAAGTAGACAATGAAATATGAGTTGTCTCTCTAATTTTTGTAAGCTCGTCAATTAGGTTTGTGAGTTCACTTAAATATCGATTAATTTCTAGGGTTTGGATTTGGATCAAGGTTTTCGCGCATATTAATGGAATAAAAACAAGTCAAATGCCAATGATTCCATCCTCCCTTTTGCCTCATCCAGGTTTGGGCTAAATCAACAACTAAATGTGCTCACAATTGGCAAAAACAAGTAGGAGAACACATCATTAGTTAAGAAAAAAAATGGAGAAAAAGATAAATCGTTATGTTATTTATTTCTATAAACATTAAATGTACACATATTTCAAACCGCGTGTACTTTAAAACTTAACATGCATTTTTAATATATGAATCCAATTATACATGGAGCGATTTATTGCTGAAATATTCAACAAACTCTTAATCTATTTAAACAAAAATGCATACATGTTCCTATAGTTCATATGCCTTTCTAAAATTTACTAGGAAAGATTCACATTAAAATGAATTTGGAAACCAATTTCATCCACTCATACAAAAAGGGTTGATCCAAGATGAAAGAATCTCATTTCCAACTAAAATCTTTTTAATCTATAATTAGGTAAAGAAAATAAATAGAAACTATGGTATAAAATAAATTCAAAGACTACATAAATTTGTCATATTTTTGTTTTTATAAAATAAAATTGTGTTATATATAGTTTTGACAAAAAAAAAACCAATTGTTAAATTATATATATACACCCATACCAAATAATGGATGGTTTTTATAAAATAAAATTGTGTTATATATAATTTTGACAATTTAAATTAAGTGCTAAAAGAAACAAGTAAAATATTTCAAATAAATTATTAAACTATATATATATATAGTAATAGCTAGTCAATATCTAATATGTATGGTCACCCATACCAAATAAATGGATGGTCAATATTGCAAATCGGTGGTTGTTTGGATTAATAAATTTCACAGCTTTAATTTCATATCGGCGCATGTATGAGTTATCAATTGTACATTATAGTCATTAAGCGAACGACACCCATATTCACTTTCTGGAGTTCTTGACAAACCTCACCTCGTTAGATTACAATGGCATCAAGTAAATGTTCACGAATATCTAGACTTCTTTGCAATTTGGTTATAATATATAAATTATGAAATTCATTTGATTTGGATAGCCACTCTCCATCCTCATATTTACTTCCAGGGCTTTTCTCCTCTTATGGATGAATCAGACATTCAATATCATTCTCGCATCGACAAGACGTTGAATTTGTTACCATATACCTCATGTTTGAACACATTCTGAAATGTTAACTAAACCTCCATTCGAGGTACAAATCTTCAAAATGTTCATGGTCGTGTCATCCATAGGTCATCTGGTTTGCTAGGCTCTCTGTGCATGGAACATCAGTGTTGTGGCGAAGAGTTTAGCGTTATATAAGTAATATTCGTGAATATTTAACACATTGATTTTATATATTTAAAAGCTATAAATTAAATTGCGTTTATAAGTAAATAATTTTGAAGCTGATTTAAAAATTTAGGGAAATGGTATGTTTTATAAAGTATTTATTTGATTTTCCTGAATTTTTTATATAATTTGCTTTGTTTTATAGAAAGATATTGTCTATATAGAGCTTATAAATACTTTATAAATTGTCAAATTTCATTAGTATAATTGGTTGAGGATAGATCTCATTAATAAGGCGCCCCATGATCAAAACTTGATGGGGGTGGTTGTACCGTATGGTAGGGGAGGAGACATGCTAAAACACCTAGCCCAGGCCGGGTGTGATTCTCAAGTGACTTTGACGAACTGGTGTGGCCCAGGCTGGGTGTGATTCCCAAGTGACGCAATTCCCGGGTGTGATTCCCAAGTGACTTTGACGAAGTGGTGTGGCCCAGGCCGGGTGTGATTCCCAAGTGACTTTGAAGAATTGGTGTGACCCAAGCTGGGTGTGAATCCCAAGTGGCGCGATTCCTGGGTACGATTCCCAAGTGACTTTGACAAATTGGTGTGGCCCAAGCTAGGTGTGATTCCCAAGTGACTTTGACGGTGATTCCTAAGTGACTTTCACAGGTTAGATGCACTTTCATGGATTAGATGCCCCTTAGATGCCCTGGGTCACAACTTCTCAAGCCACATATCAAGCGTGGAGGATCACAGACAATTTGACATACCAAAAAAAAATACTACATAAATTAGTTTTAATAAATTATGTATTTTTGAATAATTTAAAGAATTAAAATATTTAATGTATAATTATTTTAGAATATGTGTAATAAATATAATAATTTTAC
The DNA here is from genome assembly GCA_000404065.3 of Pinus taeda. Classification (NCBI taxonomy): domain Eukaryota; kingdom Viridiplantae; phylum Streptophyta; class Pinopsida; order Pinales; family Pinaceae; genus Pinus; species Pinus taeda. The sequence continues at coordinate 45,712 of APFE030973890.1, read as the reverse complement.
AATAAAAATGGATTAAAATTAATTGTGTTTGATATTTTCATATAAGAAGAATATATAAGATGTGTTTTAATTAAAAAATGTTTGAGTTATATAATTTTTTAGAGGATGTTTGAAATCACTACATTTTACGAGAGTTTTTTTTTCCATTTCTTTTTATGAAATTTTGGAAAATTTTATGGTTTAAATTTAGGGTTACTTTTTCATTATTTTTCCCCAGGAAAATGTTTTTCTCTTTTTTCTTATAAGGATTTTCTGAATTTTGTAAGATAAAACTCTTTTTACTTCAAAAACTAGGAAAAAGTTATAGAGAATATAAAATCATTTACAAAAAAATCACCAAATATTTTACAATTTGCATATTAGGGAATTAGCCAAAGTATTTATATTCTAAGAAAAAAATTGATCATTCATATTATCCATACCATATTTGTCTTAGAGTCCAAAACCTTCATTTATTATTAGAATTTATTTAGTTTCTTAATAAATATGGGAAATTTTGAACAAATTGGAAACATGGTATGGTGTTTCTTAAAAAGTTAACCATGAACTTTTTGGGTATAATTTTGTTAAAATATTGAAATTTGTAATTATTTGATATTTTACAAAGAAAAATACATTTATCCTTTAGACTTTGAGCCAATCATCTTAGAAAAAGTGGACATGAGTGATTTTTTTGGAAAATGTTATGGACTTAGCTCATTAGTGAAATTTAACCTCCTAAAATTTCTGCCTAGTAAATTATGATTGAAGTTTCTTTCCATGTAAACCATCCAGTACTAGGTTGGTTAGTGCCTTTGTTTTTGGAGACTTAAGTTCATTCGTCCTATTCATCTTGGAATGAAGTTGTTAGTTTCTTCAAGTTTTATGAATGTTTTTCACTGTGTAATTATCATGTTGTCTTTAAAAGAGGATGTTTTGAATGCAATGCTCCTATCCTCTTCTTCTTCATATTGGTTCAACTTCCCCTTCCCTTTTTTGAATGGAAAAGGAATATGATGGTCAGGGAGGCAAGGAGCCCCTAGAGTAGAGGGGAATTTTAATCCACAATCCTTACTATGTTAGGATTTTCTATCACTAATTTCAGCTATGACATTTGAATAGGATTGGATGGGGCAAGGGAAACTGCACTAGATCCTTTTGCTACTTCCTATTGAATTGCATAAATACCTTGTTTGTTCTCTGAGAATGTAATAATGAATGAAAAAACCATAACATAATCCTATAACATGATGTTAAGAGATCTACAATGTCCATTTGTCATAAGTTCAGATACTATGCATTCAATGTTGTTAATATTAGTGCATATCCCATAATCCAGAGCAATGCTAAAATATATATTGTCAAATGTATACTTTATCTTTAGATCGGATAGTATACATTAGATTATGTAAATAGTATCATAAACAATATTAATTAACCTACTTTTGAGTTCTTATTGATAACATTCAATAGTTTTACTATGTTTGGTCATCTTCTATGTCCTATAAGATCTCCTTACTCATATCTCATATAATTTCATTTCATTTAATTTCAAGGTTTTCTAAACTTTATTGTGAGTGTTTCATGCAATTTCAAATCAAGATTCAAGATTTAATAAGTGATTTGTGTATTATAATTATTTTGTTTTTTCTTTATATAAAATTTTTTAACATAACTTTATCATAAAAATAATTTTTTAATTAAAACATTACTCTAAATATTAATTTATTATAAAAAATCTCTTTTGAAAGAGAAAATTTTAAACCTAAAGACCTAGAACCTCAAAAAAAAATATATCCCTAGAATAAATAAATAAAATCCAAGTTCCAACCGAGACAGAGACCACTATTCTAGACTCCAAAGCTATGAAACTGGCACTCAGCAAATCGCTCGTAGCATCCCACGTAAATCCACAAGTACTCGACTCCAGATCGACGTCGAAATGGCACCCACTTGGATGGCACTCTCCTTATTTTGAATTGCCATTAAATTCCATTAGAAGGCAGGTTTTCTTTTGGGTTTTGACGAAAAGTCGAGACACAACTTTTGGCGCTCATCCGAACGGTTTCAATCTCCACGCACCCACCTTTATGGAGCATCCAAGTTGCCGGCCTATCTCGGGCAGTTAATGTCTTCAGTTATATTTTTAGTATTCACATTTTAATTTTTTAAGAGTGAGTTTGAATGTTGAGATAGTGGATTTGAAGTGATTTTTAAGAAGGAAGAATAGAAGATAACCATTTAACATCATTCCATTTTTCCTCTTGATTTTTATTTATTTATTTTAAACTTGTAAATTAAAGGGATTAAATAATTTTGATTTTTTTATTTTGAACCACCAGATGAAGTCCATCAAGATTATGGTGTGTATATATCAGCTCATATATAGGGAACATAACTGGATTGTAGATTTATTGTCTAAAAGAAATATTGTGAAAGATCATGGTAAGTTTTTTTTACGACACTTTAACATGGGTTAAGGTAAATACGGGAAGTATTAATTTTTTAAAGAGTTGGAAAGATCTTGGTAAGGTATTTTTTACAGCACTTAGAACATGGAGTTAAGGTAAATACTGGAAGTATCAACTTCTCAAAGCGTTAGAGGCCAATGCCACTACCTGGGTAAGAAGGACAAAAGGGATTTTAGATATTGTAAGAAGATAGAACACATTTTTAGTTTTCTTTTTGTCATAAAAGATTTCTGAACTAAGTATGTTGGATAGAGAACTAAGGAGATTAGGATTATAGATCTAGAGGTTAAGACTAGCAGGGAAGAGACCTCACTGTGTTTTTCGGAGGTAATAAATGCTATGGAACCAAGGTGTAATCAAGAAATATGTTTTTTTCACAAGGTAAGAAAATCTATCATAACTCAGTTGTCAAACCAGCTGTGAGGACAACCATCTCTCACTACTATCCATGAATGCAAGTTGACTCATCTCTGTTATTCAAGGAAAACCACACCACCTAGAATAACTCGGTGGTGATCCTTAAGGGGCAAGGTTTCGCTCCTCCAGATACCTCTGGGTTTTGGGTCCTTACCTTAAATCCGAAGAAGATGAGCTCTTAACCAAAAAACAGTTTTAGAACATAATCCATATCTACTATCTATTCTTTTATTAATACATAACAGTTTTTTATTTAAAAAAAAAAAAAAACACTTTCTAAAGCAGTTTAATTGGTAAGTGCTTAATGGGAGTATTATGTACAAGAAATTGGTTGTTCAATTCCCAATAACAAATTCTACCCCATTTATATTCCTGGTTGAAATGACTCACATAGCAGTGGGCATACTATACCCGGTTGGTCAACAGTTACTAAAGACGATTCTCTAACTTACACGGGATAGTGTGTATTTGTTCGTCTCATCCCACTTACTGTAACGCGTATGGTACACCGGAAAAGAGCTTTGGCATGGCATGGCACTGCACTATTTTATGCCCATTTTACATCAGAAAAACATTTGCGAATATAGTTAATATGAGTAGGGGTGATTCAACAAATACACTAATACAAGCCACATCATCTCACACTTATCATCAGATTAGCAATTGGGTTGGGTCGAACAGTGATCATGAAAACCTGCCAATTTCTGTGGCATCTGACTGTCGTGCCCTTGATCGATCGATGAATGACGACGAAGCCTTTATTTTTTGAATAGGCAGGTATACCCGATTCAATAACACTACTATTTACCTAATTAGTGCGTGTCATCATGCTTTGGCTTTGTGGATAGTGTGGTTTTCATGTATATATATATATATATATATATATATATATACAGAATGTACCACAAACTGCAATATATCAATTGCTTATAATCTTTTGGGTTGAATACTGACTTATCCTCATTACTGGTAGCTGTTTTCCATTTCGAATTTGAAGAATGGAGCGTGTTATCTACAAGTGCACGAAAAATACTCATGCGCTAGTTCTTCTAATGGCGGCCCTACTTATTGTGAGGATGAGCAACAATGTAAATGTTGCTGCTGCCACCAGAAAAATGAAGATAGAAGATGTAGATGTTAATAATGATGATAGTTCTCCCGTTCCTGCAGCGCCTCCATCTGAGCCTGAGCCTGCTCCTGCGCCTGAGCCTGCTCCTGCTCCTGCGCCTGAGCCTGCACCTCAGCCAGCGACCACGACCGTGACCTTCTTCATGCACGACGTAGTTGGAGGACCCTATCCCACAGCAAAGCCCCTCTCCATCTCAGCAGGCAGCAGCACCTATGGATTAATACCTCCTGTTACTTCTGCGGGAGGCCTACTTAATCTGCCCTTTCAAAATCGTGGTCCTCTCCCACTAACCTTTCCAAGCGCTGCAATTCCACAGAGTCCCCTGTTCAATGGCCAGTTTCCAGCTTCTTCCATTAATTCAAACGGATTTATCTCCCCTACTAATCCTTCTTTTTTGAATGGAGTCGGCCCCAGTATTCCAGCAGCTACTGGTGCAGGTTTGCTTAATCCCTCACTTCAGAACGGCCCGGTTCTCCCATTAACGTTTCCAAACGGATTTGTACCATCTTCTTCCGCTAATCCTCTCCTTAATGGAATCGGTATTAATGGGCAGAACCTTCAGTTTAATCAATTCTCAGCAGGTCTCAATTTTCCTTTCACCTCCCAGCAGGGTATCCCCTTAATCAATTCTCCTAATTTACTTAACCCAATGCCAAATTCTCCGTTTCCCGGAGCTGGAACAGTGGGTGCAGCCCCACTCCCATTGAATCAGCCGGGTGGTCAGGGCTTGGGCAGTAGTAGCAGTGAGGTTATAGTGATTGATGACCCCTTGACGGAAGGGCCCGATAAGTCTTCTGGTTTGATGGGTAAAGGGGTGGGATATTACATGGCGTCTCCTAAGGATCCCAAAACCCTTCTCATGACTTTCACTGCGAAATTCGATGGAGGATCGGAATACGAGGGCAGCACCATCGAGTTGTCTGGCAAAGACAATACTGCTTTGCCTGAGCGGGAGATCGGAGTGGTCGGGGGAAGTGGTAAGTTCGAAGGGGCGAAAGGCCACGCCGTTATCGAGACTGTTTCCCACACCGCCGATGAAACGGTACTCAAGTTCAGCGTCAACCTCACGTATTAGCTGCATATCGCGATTCGCAATTCGCCTCATCATCTCATGTCTATTTTTCTTGGTGTACTCGATGTAAATCTCATTAGCAATTGTGTGTATAAATGTTATTAAGATGTCATTTTTCTTAGTGTACTCGATGTAAATCTCATTAGCAATTATGTGTAAAAATGTTATTAAGATGTTAGGACACGCCCTTCGGTGTGTGACAATGTTTATAACTGTTCTTTGAGGAGGACGGTATTCACTTAGCTTAGCACCATAAAAGGGGAGTCAAAATTCAACTCCACTGTAAATGGTCTTTATCCATCTATCTAAATGAATACCCATCATAATTGTGGGGAGGTTGAAGTGACTTTCTATTTTTTATTTTTTATTTTCTGTTCATCACAGTTGGGATTTGATTTTAATTTTTTTAATATTTTAAAATTAAATTATTATTTAATATAAAATAATTTAACTTTTGATATAATTTAATTATGATATTTATAATTCATTATATTTTAATTTACATAAACACCATTTATAAATTTAAAGTTGGTTAAAATAAATCATTTTTTTCCTGTGTGCATTTACATGAGTTGTCTTTCTTAGATATTATTATAATTATTAACAAATAAAAATAATTTAGAATTTTAAAATAAATATGATGGATAGAATGAGATGGAAGAGATTTAATAATTTAAACAAAAAAAATGGGATATGTTCAATGAACATTGAAAGAGATTTTGGCAATCTTATTTGGTGGTGGAAATTTGTGAGCAATGTTAAATGCATTGTTAAGTTTAGAGCTTTGATGTTAAATGTCATGCTAAGGCTAGAGCTTTTATGTGTTGTTTATTAAGAAACAAAGTTCCTACTTGGGATGTCATGCAACACAAGTTCAAGATAGGTCTAGGATGGTGTACTTTATGCAAGACGAATGAAAAAACTATTTCCCATATTTTCATAAGATGTCTCTTTATAATTCAGGTTTGGAATTTCTGCTACTCAATGTTGGGTTAGGATTGTGTTTGGAATGGGTATTCAATTGAGGAGCCTTCGAGAAATTCGAATTTGGTCTCCACAACTCGGAACTTCAAGGTCTTACTTTTAATAATTAGCTGGGGGGTTTGGTGAAATATCGGTAGTGGTTAGGAAGGGTTAAGCGATCTTGGAACATTTCCCCCCCAAACAAAGAATAACCATCCACATTAATGCATCATAGCAGAAGAACGTGTCAAATCGATTCCATGGGCATATTTTGACAGGGCATCTTAAGAGGATAGCCAACTTAGTTGGGCGGTTGCAGAAGGATGGGGAATGACGCGTTTTGTACTTAACATCTCTGAGAACCACTCCTTCCAAATTTCAATGGGTTTCAGAAGAGAAACAAACAATCAGGTTGTTGGGACGATGGGTGGGAGCGGTGAAAAGGACGAGGAATGAGGAGTTTTGTACTTAACATGTTCGAGAAGCACACCTTCCAAATTAGAATGGGTTTTAGAAGAGAAACAAATAATCACGTTGAACTTTTTCTTTGCAAATACTTGTTAGTTTTTGCCTTAGAGAAATTTTGTGAAAATTTACAAATTTTTGGAGACTCCTTATTAGTAGTAAATTAGTTTAAAGGAGCTCAACAATGTAAAAACATTTTACATATTCCTATCATGGATGAGATTATGAGGCTAAAATAATATTTTGAAGATATTTTATGCTTTCATATTTTTAGTGAGAGGAATGTCTATGCTAATAAATTGTCCAAAGAAGGACTAGCATTGGATCAAGACCTTTGGAAGATAATAGAATGGAGGGAATCCTCTTTTCACGAATACTACTATAGGCCATATAATGAAGATCCCATTGTTGAACATATTAGGGAGAGAAGGCTTTATTGAGTTGTGCCTTAATCATAGGAGCCAGAACGAGTTCCTTCTTGTGCATGAATCGAGTTCCTAAAAAATTAGGAAATTCATTATAAATTAGGACAAGATCCTCTAACTTGGGAGTTAGTCCCTAAAAATTAGGATGGGTTAGATTGCAGTTCACTTATGTGTTGAAATTGGAAAAACATGAGTGATTGAGTTTCAAGTGGTTGACTTGAAATAGGACGAGTTGCATGAGTAGCTAACTCATGCTAACTTATCAATCACAAAAGCACTTTCCTTAATTAGAAAATTCACTAATTTTAGCCATCTGAATTGCTTTAAAAGGAGCGAAGGCACAAGCTTATTCATTGTTTCTGTGAACACGAATTTGTCAGACCAAGCAATAGGAATCACAAGTTTGTGTGTGAAGCTTGTGAGAGGAAGAGTGTCCATGAGAAGCTTGTGCACATGTTGATAAAGGGTAGTGGAGATCAACAATCTTGCAAAGGTTTCAAGCTTAGATCAAGCAGGAAAGATTAGTGTGTCTTTTAGATTGAAACAATCATATTTTGCAAGAGATCAATTGCTCAAATTTTCCTATCAATAAATTTCTCAATAACACGGAGAGGGTTTTCCCTATTGGATTCCATAGACAATTATGTGTTTTTGAATTGTGTGACTGTGCTTTTATTTTTGTTCCTATTTCGTTGCTTCTAGTAGAGAAATTATGTGTTTATGTGAGAATAAATTTTATTTCAAATTGCTCATATTAGCATATCAGAATTTCGTGGATTTTCTACATGATATCAAAGCAAGGAACAGAATACAGACTAGAAGAAGTCACAAGTGAGTAGTCCTTGAAGTCCTCATATACAATGATCATTGAAGAACTAATGAGTTGTTAGGAGGCAGATTTATGGAGCCCTAGTTCAGGGTAGATCCAAAAGAGCCTATTTACAGAATTCTTAATGGAGCTAGTAGGTTGTTAGATGGAAAATCAATGAGTCAATGTTTAGTGAGACAAAAAGGATTTGTGATCATTGATATTGGTAGATTAAGGATCAGATGTAGGGAAATAAATGGTAAAAAGAAAACAAAGAATACATAGTTCTTGATGAGATCACATAAAAAGTAAAGGTGCCTGAAAATCAGAATGATCAGTAGCCACAAAAAAAACAACAACCACAATGGCAACATGTACCTCAAACACTTGAAACTGGTGTTAAAAGATCTACCAGGATAAGTAGACCCCCTGAACGATACTCTCCTTCATTATATTATGTATTGTTGATTGATTCTAGTGAACAGAGAAAATATGAAGAAGCAATGCAGGTAGAAACCAGGAAGAAGTGGGAGCAAGACATGGAAGAAGAAATGGACTCCTTGATGCAAAACTAGACTTGGGACTTATTCAAGTTGTTTGCTCGTAAAAAAACATTGCAGAATAAATGGTTTTACGGATTGAAGGAAGAATATGGAGGTAAACAGAGGTATAAGGCTAGACTTGTCGTGAAGGGATTTGCACAAAAAAAAGATATAGGCTTTTATGAAATTTTTCTCCTGTTGTTAGAATGACTTCAATCAAAAATATTTTAAGTCTAGTGGTAGCAAAAGATTTGCATCTTGAGCAGTTAGATGTAAAGACAACCTTTCTCCATGGGGATTTGGAGGAAGAAATATATATGCAGCAACCACAAGGGTATGAGGCCAAAGGGAAGGAGAAATTAGTGTGCAAATTGACGAAGAACATGTATGGATTAAAACAAACTCCAAGGAAATGGTATCTAAAATTTGACAAGTTTATATTTGAACGAGGTTATACTAGATGCCACTCTGACCAAAGTGTTTATTTAAAAAAATAAAATTATGGTAGTTATATTATATTTTTATTGTATGTAGATGACATGCTTTTTACAGGGTCTAACATGCAGGAAATAAATGTGCTCAAAGGAAAATTGGTAAATTCATTTGCAATGAAGGATTTGGGTGTTGCAAATTAACACTGTCTCAGAGTGAGTACATAGAAAAGGTGTTGGAAAGATTTAATATGTAGAATGCAAAACTAATCAATACACCTTTGGCTAGTCATTTCAAACTAAGTAAGGAGATGTGTCCCAAGACTCAGGAAGAGATGGATTATATGCGTAA
>APFE030973890.1:1175-18767 GCA_000404065.3 Pinus taeda | reverse complement strand
TTTTGACCATTTATGAGCTGTTTTCAGTGGAGAACTTCTGGGAGATGATGTAATCAGCTGACCTTGTTCCTTTAGGCAGTGAAGCAACACTTTTAGGGACTTAGGAGCCCTCAGTTTATGGACATTTATGATTGGGGTTGAAGTGCCCAAAAATGTCTATAATAATGAGTTGCATGTCATTTGAGTTATACATGCATGAGTCGCATGATGCATGAATACACTTGCAAGTGTATGCATGTGAATTTTCTCTACATGCATGAGTTCCTCACTTGTGCATGTCTAGCTAACTGATGTGTTTGATTAGTTGATTGAGGATAACTTCATTTATGGCCACCTAGTGAATACTAAGGGGGTGTTAACTAATATTGAGTGATAATTTACTAGTACTTTACATGTGCGTGCACTAAGGAACCACACTTAGTGCGTAATTCCTCTTTATTTGAGAGAGTTATATATATTGTAATCACTTGTTACATGTAATGCAATCAATTCTTTAGTTTCTTGACAAGGAATTTGAATTAGTGTTTTAGCTATTGGTCCTATATGGTCGTTATTTCATTCTCTCTTCTCTCCTTTGTCTTGCAATTGCTAATGTATTTTTTTTCTCAATTAGATCTTGTTCTCATGCTTAAAGTCATGTGTGCCATCAAAACATTTATGATACTAGGGATTAAAAAATATATAACAAGCATAACCCATTGAGAGGGTCGACCCCCACTAGAGATATACCTACCCCCACCACCCAACTTCCCCCATCCTCCTCAACATAGAGATAAAGTTCATGTCACTAGCCCTAGGATATTGTCCCTAACATGCAGTTTAATTTAATATAGTGTATTTATGGTGGAATCTCATTGGGAGCCATCTTCATATGATGTTTGATCACTAGGTGTATGGAATTTACGACACAACATTAATTTTAGATTGGGAAAGACATCAACCCAAGTTGGTCATGCTTACTCTAGTATAATTGATCATCATCAGTTCCCTCATTATGTGCATACTTTTTATGGGCCAACAACACTTTCTTTGTAGGATAATTTCTTGGATGGGATTAATACAAAATAGTTTTACATTTTTGTTGTTTATGCATATAATTTTACAATTGGAAAATATTTGGTGAACACAATTGTAAGGCATTTGTAATTTTCCGTTAATATTTGGCATGTAAAACTCCTACAAGATGATACTCCTACATCTATGTGGTATGGTACATATTTTCCCACAATTGATGTAGCAAATGTAATAACATTCTCCACTGGGTCACCTCCAACAAAGGTATTCAGATGCCTTTATGATTTCTCTCCCGAAAGTTGAACTAATGTTATAAGACATTAGAGATATGTATAACATGTAACCATAAATAACTTACAATAATTGTATTTATCATTTAATGACACTATAATTAAGAGTAATGCCAATATATATTGGGTGATGAGAGTTGTGATCATTTTCCTATGTGAATATGAATATGAATTGCATAATTGTTGTACCCAATTCCAATTTCAATGAGAACAACCTTATCACTTGAATACTTGAATTCCAATTCCTTTTTGACAATTATCAACACTCTAAGATCCCTTAATAAGTTTATTTCCCTAGTAATTAATAGGGTAAATTTGTCAGCTTTTCTCTATGCTCAAGATCCATGTGAAGCTTATTTGAGAAGGGTCTTCTTAAAGTAATCTCAATATAAAGTAATGGTTACAATTGGACCCAATTGTTACATTATAAATACTTGCCTTTAAAAAATAGCTTGTTTTGAGCATGACCCTCTAATCATTTATTGTCTTATGGATAAATAATAACATATTTTTCAAGAAAAGAAATTCAAAATTTTAATATTATCATTAAAATAAAATAAATCTTTTATTAAACTGCCATTTGACTATGAATACTCTTTATCTACAAATTGGTACCATCAATTTCATTATTAAGAAAAAAAAAGCATTGTTGAAGATACATTCTCTTTCTGGTTGTTAATCTTCCTACATGGTAATAAACATGGATATTTTGGATAAGGCATAAAAAAGGAAAGGAAATAGTCCATTATAAGAATATGCAAATCTCAATGATAATTTGTTACCATGCAATGAGAATTAAAAAGTTACCAAACATGTAATTTTGTCAATCTTTTGCTAAAATGAATCTAAGGACATTTCATTCCAATGTGTTATAGAAATATGCTTTGCTCACAACCTTGGAAGTTATGTTTTGAATAAATTTTTCTTAAAAAAATATCTTTTCTTATGTAATTAATAGCTCCCATCATTTTCATATCCATCCTTATCATTGGCTTGACCACTCCATGGTCCCTTATCACCAATATCTTTATTTTATCATAGTGATAGATTATTAAAGGTTTCTTTAAGTATTTTAATTGGATAGATCATATTGGAGTGGTAGTACAATTTTTTTTATTTCTAATAGCTCTTTAAAATGAAATATTCCTCATTGGTAATATAGAAAATGAAGAAACATTGGTTTGGGAACAAGTTTTTTAAATTTGTCATTTTGCAAGTGTACAAGTTATTTGTGAGAAATCAATTATGGTGTTCACTCATACCCAAATGAATAATGGGTGGATATTGAAACTAATATTCAAGTTCAAATTCTATGAATGATTTTGACATTCTTAATATAGGTGTTTAAAATGATATAGATGTTTCTTAGTAGGTTTCTTTCATTTGTTCCTTTTGATTAGAGCACTTGAAAATTCTCCATGTATTCATTTAATGCCATTCAACTTTGTTAATCAAATTTTCCTTATTATTGGCTGGGAGTATGATATTGTACACACCTTCCCTAGATATGTACTAACGGAGGGATATATCACATGGAATCATAATCTTTATATATATTCTCTAATTCCCTTTTATGCATGAAATGTAAAAGAGCACGGAAAGAGCCATACCTCTTGTGGCAAAGGTTTTGATGATCCTAGTAATGATGGATGATGGAGATACCATCTCTTCCTCTAAAGTGGTTGCACCTAATTCCTACACCTGAAACATACATAAAAACAACAACACCAGGCTCTCTTCCAAACATACAAGGTTAGAGAAATGAAATCCAATCTAAATCTCTTAAACTGATTTAGATCTTGTTGACAAATATAGGGCATAGTAATTAGGTGATTTCTCTTTGTTAGATAATTGCTCGTGAATGCTTTTTACTTCTTAGATTAGGATCTTCTTTTACTTGGTTATTATAGTGTTCTTCTTCATCAAACAACTACCAATGCATAAAACATAAAGAGACAAGAGACACGAAATGCAGGTGATCAACAAAGGCCAAAACCTCTCCCACTTGAGAGGAAAACCCAAACGAATTCTTCTTCTTATAGAGACTTCAATTTACAAATACCAAGACCAAGACCCTTTACCTATTTTCCACTCCAAGATCAAGACACAAGTTCCCTTTCACTACTTCTCTTTCATGCCCAAGTCAAAACTTGGTCCAACTTCTTGCCTTCTTTTGTACCTCAACTATAATTCAGATCTTGGCTTCCTTTTTCTCTGCCTCAGAACTGCAACTTCTTGGATTCCTTCAGATACTCTAGCACATGTAATTTATCAACTTTGGAATCTTGATTCCCTTCACTTTAGCTAGAGGAAACTTTCTTGGAAACTGCACTTGATAATGAACTTGGTCACTTCCTTAATTTGTCCTCCAAACGAGACTGTGATACCTTGGCTTCCTCTACAATGCACAACACCCCTTCTTTGCATGTTAGGAGTAGCTCAACCCAAAACATATCATAAATGACCTCCATTATATTATCCCTTCCTTTGCTTAGTTATAGGCTGCTTTGATGAACTTTGCACCTCCTATTGCAGAGTTCTCCTTAACCGAAAAATTTCTCTCTAAAATTAGGTTGAGTTTCCTTATTTATAATGGTTGGAGCATCCATAATAAGCTGACTTGAATGGTGGGTGAGCTGACATGTCTTTTGGAGCAAATTCATTATTTCATTTAAGGCTAACTTGAAGGAGATTTTTTAGGTTGGTCTTGGAGGGTTATTTGAATCTTTCATTTACTCATATACAATTATAACATGCCCAAAAAGGGTCCTTCATACATGAAATTGACTCAATTTGACGTTATGACCAATCCTAAGGGCTCACAATGGGAGCCTTACCTAAAAATAAAATTCATTGCTCATGAAACCCATGAGATAAGCATTACAATAATAATTTTATATTTCTTCTTTGCATCAATTCATAAAATCACAATTACACATGTCATTATGAAGACCAAACCTAGTTAACCTTTTCAACACTCCCTCTTAACTACAGAAGTATTCATAATGGTACTTGGTCATTCTTAGTCTGAATAATTTTCATAAGAAGATTCAGATTAGTAACCCATTTGTTTAACATCATATCAACAAGAATTGTCACATAACAAGGCATTGACTAACAACTCTATTTCTCCACAATATCTAAGCTCAATGTTGGTGAGACCAATTATGTATAGACACCCTCATCATTGTTTCTCTTGGAACATACCCCACCCAGGTTCTCAGGGTGTGTTCCTCCAGGACTATCCTTATCTTGGATTAACAATCCTCAAAGAATATCGGTCCTCTATGACTACTCTTATCTTGGATGCCCTAACTCATTCTCAAAGAGCATCAAATGCCTGATGTTTACCCAATCCTCCATTTTTTCTTCCCAAGTAAAGACATGAATGATGTTTCTATATCTCCCTCTTAATTAGGGAGGACATACATATTCCATTGAAGGAATGTACTCATTCCTATAGAAGGAATGTACCTAAGATCCCTCTTGGCTTAGGAATTTTGCTTCCAAGTTTCTATCAAGTAGGAAGCTTGTTTCTAGGCTCCCTCTTAATTAGGGACCTATAGCAGCTCCTCAGGTGGAGATGATGAGACAACCAACTACTTGAAGAGATCCTCCTCACAATGTCATGAACTTCTCTTCTTTATTCAGGAGTCTTCATGTTTTGGTACTTCTTCGTAGGGCACAGGCCATCCATCACTTTCATCCATGAGTCAGTCATGTCATTATTCCTTTCATCAGAAATTGATCCATAAGTTCATATATGGCCTTCCTTCATGTCATGTTTCATTCCTCATGTCATGTTTCATTAAGGATATTTTATCCTACTACATGGACATCATAGGTGGAATATTCCCATAGATTGTTCCCTTGGTAGCCCTGCATAAGCCCATCCAGATATCATTCAAAAATAAAGGAATGAACATTAAATAAAAATTAGTTTTATGATGGTATTTCATCATGACATACTCTAGTTTGCATCAACATCTTGCATACACATTGACACATCTTCCGAAGATATATATCTTCAAGGGTCTCTTTCTTTTTCAGACTTCATCATTGTCCTCATATATTTCATGGAGATATCATAGTCAAATATTTTAGTCCTCGGGTGTTGATTTCATTCTTCATGGTTGCACATTCCATGATCTATTTCCCTCTTTCTTCACACATTTTTAGAGCGCCTACAATCATGGTCAACCATCTCATATATCATATGAGGACATATTATGTTTATTTCATCTAGACAATGTGTGACTCATGTTTTCCTACATCATTTCAAAGGAGAAGATCCTTTATTTTGATCACACTCTCTAGATGGAGCATTTACCCATGTTTGCCTGCAACCATATGACATGAATTTACAATATAGAATGTAATAAAATTTATTGTAATGCTTGTCTCATGGGTTTCATGAGAAAAGAATTTTATTTCAGTGATGGCTCCCATTGTGATCCTTTAGGATTAAGTCATATAGTCATAAAACTAAAATTAAGTCTATGGCATGTAAGGACCCTTCTTGGGCATGTTACATTTTACATGAGTCATTTAATAGGTATGAGAATCCCTCCAAGATAAGAACAAGACCTCTCCTTGATATCAACTACAAGATAGAATTAATTATCTCCTCCAACGGACATGTCAGCTCACCCTCTTCACGTTGGCTAATTTGAGGGGGAAACCACTATATATAGGCAGCTCAACCTCAGTTCAGATCACTAAACTAGGGAAGAAAAAAAAGAGAAGAGAAAAGTTCATAAGGGTGTTTTTGGGATTTTTTTAAGGATAGAAAAACTTCTATACACGAAGTATGTTGTAGTAGTAAAGGAGAAATGTGTTACAACAGTGAAGTAGAAGTATATTTCAATAGTGAAGGCCAAAGGTAAGTCTGTTACAATGGAAGCTGAGGAAAAGTGAAGTCCTCCTAAGAAGCTGAAGTGGAAGAAGGGCTAGTCAAGAAGGTCGAAGGTCTAAAGCAGAAGGAAACCACGATTGAAGAAGAAGCTAAGCAGGAAGGAGGAGTTCAAGGTTTACTATCATTGACTAAGGATCTTGTGTCTTGGTCTTGGAGTGGTAACTAGGTCAAGGGTCTTGGTCTTGGTATTCGTCAATTGGAATCTCTATAAGAAAAAGAATCTATTTGGGTTTTCCTCTCAAAGAGTGAGAGGTTTTGGCCCTGGTTGATAGCCTATATTATGTGTCTCTTGTCTTCTTATGGTTTATGCATTGGTAGTTGTTTGATGAATAATAACACTAATAACCTAAGTAAATAATATCCTAATCTAAAGATGTAAAAATCACTCACAAGAAGTTACTAATAGAAGATTAACCACTTAATTGCTACATATGTACCTCATTTTCCTTTATGTCATCCAGACATCCTTCAATAGCTTCCTTGATTGAAATAACTTCAATCCCTTGATCTACTTCGCCTCTTTTGTCATCATACCATCATCCCATGAATTCCACAAGTTGGAATTCTTGATGAAATCCTTGCTTCCTTTTGATTGATGAACATTTCGTCAAAGATTCTAACAAAGGATCTTGAGTATCCTCATCCCACAATTTTTTTTTATTTTTCACTAATGTATGAGCTTTATACTAGATTACTTTTTCCTTTTCCCATAAGTGTTAGGCTGATAAATCCCTCTTGCTGACAAGAGTGATCTCCCTAGATCCTAAAGGAAACTAGAAACAAACAAACAATTGAATAACTCTTTCCCTAAGCTTACCTCGTTTGAATTATGAGTAGAAAAGACGGTGAATAAGCGTCTCACCTATTTACCAAATGCTTGATAAATATTCTTGCTTGTCTTGGTGTAGCTTCTCAATGCTTGAAAATACCTGTAATGACAAACAAAAGAAAGATCAAAGACATATGCAACATAACAATTCAAACAATGATCAAGGAGATTAGAAATTGAAATTGCCTTAATGAATATCTATATAACTATAAACCATTCATCATTTCAGTAAGACAATACAATGAAAAAAAAGATTCGTTTGTATTAATTCAAGGATAAAGAAGAGCCTCACAATCTTTGCCTTGATGTCATGAGGTTCCTCCCAAATGCTTCCAACCCTCTCCTTAGATGATAAGCCTTCCAATCTCAATTCAACAAAATAAGTCTATCTTTTCTTACCTCCTCAATCCCTCTACCCTCTAGTCAATTTATAGGCCAAGAGGAAAAAGTTTCAAATCCAAAAGAGGAGGATGAGATCCATTAATTGGGGGATTAGGGATCCTTGAGGAAAGGGAATTAGGTCCATCATCTCAGGGGTTTGGCTCGAATAGATATGACCTGGGAGCTTTCAGTTGGGATATATTCGCCCAAAAATGCTTCTATATCTCACTTTCTATTTTTACTTTTCTTTGATTCACCTGCATGGTCAATAGCGGTAGAGAAAGCGTAGTTCTGCATTGTTCTCAAGATAAGTATAGTGAATGCACAACAACTTCTAGGAAAAGTGCACAGGTCATACTTAACAAGGTATACAAGCCATTTTCCACAAAATTCTCATCTTCTTCAAGGGATTTTTTATTGTTTGACCTCTAAGGGAGTTCAATGGAACATGTTCATGGATAGCGAGAAATCCATTTATATTTATCATGTGTCGTGGTAAAAAAATGATGTGTAACATATTTCCCCTTAAAGTGTGAAGTCTGAAAAACAAGTTTTAAAGATTGAAGCACTTTATCATGCCAAATATTGGATTAGAGATAATAGTTGAAAACCTACAAGAAACATTCAAGGATTATAATGCAAATATATATAATCATCACTGAGGTAGGCATTCCCATACTCAGAGTAATTCTAACTCAATGAAAAAGTATGGAAAAAATCAAGAATCATATTGATAGTAGACACAGTATGGACGCAGTAATCCGTTATGAATCGGTCTACATGATCATGAATATAAAACTCCTCAGAACTTGGATTAATGAAACTAGATCCAGGGTCTTGATATTTGTCTCTCGATCCATAGTACAAATTTTTCCATTTGAATGAATGTCTCGAAGTCGAACATGGTAGAAACCACTTGATTATCAGTCAACGATGTGAACCGTTAGCAAGTGTGAGAGAAACCACCAATAATGACAATGGTTGTCAAGGTACTCCCAATACAATCTATGAAGTGTGAATAAGTGATCTGAAGTTGAACACTCATAGAATATTTTGATTGGAGGCCAATGATGAGAACCTATTGTCGTAAGAAAGAAACCTGTCATTAAGGAATGTAGGCCTCAAGGTACTTAAGGTTTCTAGATCAACTTCCTAGATAATGAGATGAAGTCGATAGGAAGTGACATGTTGCAGTAAATCCTACAACACAAAACATAATGTCAAGTTTTGAAAAATAGTTTGCAAAGACTGACTCAGGGACTGTCGCCACGATTAAAGGCTAAAATTTGCAAAGGAATATGAACTATGGTTGAGCTTCTCTTGAACACATAACGACACGACAATTGACGTGGAAGCATTTGACTCAACGATAATACTCAAAACCAGTTGAAGTCTTTTAATGAGGTTCGATTAACTGTAAGACAAATGGATTTCCCAACCTGGACATAAATGTGACAGAGTGTCATGTTCAAGAGTGACATACTACCTTTATAAATAATGTAAAACGAATACTTTTCCCCAATTTTCCCCCACCATTACTGGCAAGTACCTCTTTTTTTTTAGAAGCTTGAGGAGGATAACATATGATTGTCCTCTAAGCTCATCCTTCAAATGCGTCCATTCTAGTATTTTTATCGAACCCTAAGAAGGAGTGGTTCAGTCTCATTATGTTTAGCAAGTCCTGTACTATTTAATTTTACAAGTTCAGTAAAGGAGTAACTCGATGTTGTTTTCTTTATAAGAGTTTGAAAAAGACACAAAAAGAAAAACTCATTTAGTTCTTTTAGCGTAAAATTTTAATGAGCCTGGAGAAAGTAAAGCTCAATGCTTTTCAGTTTTAGGGAATCAGAAGAAAAACATAAGAAAACTCCGTGATGTTATTTTTCTTGAATTTAGTCCCTCAAACCCAAAAAAGGATAAAATAATGCGAGAGAGAACTCTAATGACCATAATCAGTCAACACATACCTTTTTCGTAAATAGTCGAGTTCAGTCTGTAAAGGGGGTAAACTTATACTGAGTGGATGATTGTTCATTTACTTTTACGAGTTTGAACAATCAAGTGCTCGACAATCTTTCCACGTTTTAAGAGTATGAAAAAGGGCTTAAAAGAGGACTCGATGGTTTCTCTTTTCATAATTTTTTAAGAGCATGGAAAGTGATAAAAGTCTGCTCATAGTCAAAATGATTCATTTTCACACTATAACCTATTTTTCACATTAAACTCAAATAAATTATCATAACTGCTCAATATTCATGTAAAAACAGTGAAAATTTTGACTTTTAAAAGGTCCTAGGTATAAAAATAATATTTTAATCACCTAAAAAACTTATAAAAGTTGAAAAAATTATTCTATTTTCACCATTTGTTTTTACTCATTTAGAGAACAGAAAGATGGTTTTTTACCATCGAACTTCTGAAGCTGGTTCCGAGAAAATCGGTGGACAAAGACACAAACAATTTTCTCTAGGTAATAGATCACTTCATTATCTCCTTTTTAATCCATGTATTTTTCAATTTTAGGCATTCATGTGATTTTTTGGGAGGGTTTCATTTTCAAAAATACGCCCTCGGCCCTGCACAGGAACTCTCCATCTGGTTCGCGTAGGCCGATATTTTTTTCATAATAAAATACGTTTCTTGCATGGAAACTCACCCGAGTATCCATGTAGTTGTGCTCTGTTTCACAAAAGGCAATCACGCAAGCGCCAAGGGCTTTGGGAAAATGCGGGAATTCTGCCCAAAAAAGTCCATAATTTATTTTAATAATTGTTCTAACTCCTTCTAATAGTCATTTCAGGACTATTTGATCATTCAATCATGGAATGGAGGGAGAGAGACATGAAGCCCAAGATTCAGCAACTTTGGATGATCCTACCACTATGCAGGCTTTAAGAAACTGTGGCCTCTACAAATATTCGATCATTCCAAGAATGAAGCTTAGGTAGAGCTTATGACTTGGTTGGTATGGACATGGGATGTCGAGGACCAATGCTTTGTGATCAGGGATCATAGTGTCACTATTGATGCCAATGAAATATACGTTTTGACTGGGCCTTCTCATAGAGGAGATGAGATTTCTTTGTCTGGGCAGAGGCAAGGTCAAGATACTATTACTGGATATTTGCATAGTTTCTGTGGGAATGCACAGCTCACAAATGGTAGGATTAATATCAAAACTACTGGGTGCCTGGCTTTGATGACCATTGTTTTTGCAGTTAGAAATTGTGTGGCAGTGCAGCCCTTCACTTGGCCACAAAGGCTCAAATGCAAATTGTCGTGGAGTGTTGGGAGTCCACAGTTTTTAACTAGTGCGAGGCAATGGTTGTCAACATGAAAGGACAACTGACTAGAGTAAAAATGGCACATTGAAGAACTTCAGCTATGGGGCCATTTTGATTTATTTTTCTCTAGAGAGTATTCCACTCCTCAGGCCACAACAGGTTCCAGTGGATAGGTAGGACCTCAAGATCCACGGATGCTTATATGGGTCTCTCTTATCGCTCGTCACGAGAAAAATGGTCTAGTGGTACGATATGCCCCTGAGTTCTTTGTATGGTTAAGTCAGCAGATCATCTTGATTGAAGAATTTCCATATGCGGGGATGGACTATAGAGGTGACCCAAATATCCCTCTTCCAGCAAGGACACAGTGGGGTGACCTAGGTGAGAATGTCTCATTTTGATGTTTTCAATTTTTTTTAATTTTCATGTGTTTTTTTCCTTGCAAGACTAAGTATTCAAAATTCATATGTAGATGTGGGCCAAATTCGACCAGCAGAACTGCGATGTTTTGACATGCATGATGACCACCCTATAGTAGCTACAACACCCAACCCAAAGTTGGCTTGGGCACTGGTGGGGTTAGAGCACAACTTGTAGAGGTTGACCATTGACATCTTATAGACTAGGACGGATGATCTACCTCTCCAGTACCAGAGACATGTCACTGGGGTTCTAGGACCACTCGGGCGACTGTTACACTGAGTTTCTCATGCCATAGTGTTCTATCATGATCATCATCAGACTTAGTTGTTTAGTCTTTTAGGGCTACATTTTTTATTTTTGTATCGGCATATTCAGATTAAAAAATGCCACAGGGCCTTATGTCCTTGGATGACATATTTTTTGTGAAACATACTGTCTACAAACTTTATCTAATGAAAAACTACTACTTTTGATTTCATCTTATTTTGTTCAATATGTGGATGAATATTGCTTTTACTTACAAATGTTGCAAATGTTTATTTAACACATGTTTGGCTACTGCATCGGCTAATGTGTTTAAATTTCTCGAAATCTGTTGATATTCAATATAATCAAACTGCATTTCCAAAAGATGAACTCATAAAAAGATTCTTAACATTGATGGACTTCTCAACGTGTATACACTATTTAAATGTGATGCTATGAGTTGTGAATCTAACCTGACAATCAAATGTCAAATGCCAAATGAAATGGCGTCAGATAATAGTTCAATAATTGCGCCATATATTCTGCTATGTTATTCGTTGTTTGACCAAGGCATATCCCATGAATGGAAATTAACTCATCGTTGGGTGAATAAATAACCCAAGCTGCAGAAGACAAATTTTGAGTACTCCGGCTAGCACCATTAGCAAAGCCAATGTAAGTTTTAGGAGACGTTGACATCTACAAATCAAATGTAAAACAAGAAAAGAAAGAGAAGTAGTAGTGGATTGTAAAAATGGGTAAAACTACCGCACACAAAAGTAAAATGTAAATAATGTACAAATCTTCATGAAATATTTATGCATAATATTTCTTTAGGTAAAGGCCATTTCTGGGCTTTCCCAAAGAAACACCATCATAATCGACCAGCTCATAGGCTCCTTTAGCTAATACACATTTTACAATGTAAGGGCAATGCCACATGGGCTCGAATTTACCTACACCTAGTTTATCATGAGCTTGATCATAGACCAAGACTAGGTCACCTTCTGCATATGATTGAGGGTTCACACTTTGATCAAATTGAGCCCTAACTCATTTTTTATGAGCCTTGCTAGTCATAGAAACCTTACGAAGGGTTTCATCTAGACATGTTAAGTGTAAAAAATGCTCTTCCTCTGCAGAGGTAGTTGGTAATAATTCAATGGCTAGGTTTAAAGATGGAATTTCACATTCAATCGGTAAAACTGCCTCCAAACCATAGAAAAGTTGCAAGGGAGTAAAAATTGTGGATGTTTTCACAATAGTACAATATGCCCACAAGGTTGGGAAAAGCATGGTATGCTAATTTCCTTTATGAATACCAACTATTTGTTTGAACATGTTTGTCAAAACTTTATTGACAACTTTAACTTAGCCATTTGCTTGTGGATAATAAGGTGTAGAGCTATCATAGTGAAGGTCGATCTGTGCAGATAGTTCAGTCATCATAAAATTGTGAAAATGGCTACCATGTTCCATAACTATGGCCTATGGTACACTGAACCGAGAAATTACATGATTGAAAATGAAAAATTTCTGCAGTTTCATCGTCATCCTTGTATGCAAGCATCGCCTCGACCCATTCATAAAATAATCAACTACAAGAATAATATGCCCATGCCCCCCGATCGAGTGATGGTTACAAGTAACAAAATCTATGCTCCATTTTGAAAAAGGACCAACAACTATAATAGGGTGAAGAGGAGCTGGGGGCGCTCGTATCTTGCGATCATAAACCTAGAAATTATGGCATTTTTGAATTGCAATGATGCAATCCTTAAACATAGATGGCTAAAAATAACCAGTACGCAATATCTTTTGGGCAGTTGCATACATAGACATATGACCACCATAAGCTTTAGAATTACAATCATTCAATGCTTTTTCAACCTCTTGAAGAGCTAAACATCATCGAAAAATAAAATTAGCACCGCGACAATAAAGAGTGTCTCTAACAATATTGTATTGCTTGGATTGGTAGCGAATGCGACGATGATGAGTTTGAGATAATTCAGGACTAAAATTTTGGGTCTGAAGATATATAAGGATATCTTCATACCAGGGATCAGACATACTGATTAGAAAGAGAGATTCATCAGCAAGAGAATCGTCTACCAATGTTTCGGTACCAATATAGGGAAAGTCACATAACAACTTAGTGAAAACTAATGATTTCTTTGATTTAGATCTTTTGAGTTCTAAATAAAATTCATGTAATATAGCTATCCATTTTGATATTTTCCTCCTAGCAATTGTTTGGTAAGAATACACATCATAGGGTTACAATCTGAAATGGCAGTTGTTTTTTGCAAAAGTATATAGTGACGAAAACATTGAACAACATGAACAATTTCCAAGGCTAGTTTCTGCACATGTGCATACTTGATCTCATATTTAATGAGATTTTGACTTAGATAGTAAATCACATGTTCACTTTTAAACTCATATTCATGTACTAAAACCATGCCTATGGTGGCATTTGATGCAGCTAGGTATAGAAAGTAATCCTAGTGATAATCAAATGGATGCAATAACGAGGCATGGGTCAACGTGTATTTTAATGCATCAAAATATTTTTCAACAAGCTCATCCCAAATGAAAGTAATGCCTTTTTTCAAAAGTTGGGTAAAACCTTGGGTCAGGTCGGCATAGTTATGGATGAATCTATGCAAAACATTTGCTTTCCATTGAAAACTTTGGAGTTGATGAAGTGTAGAAGGAGATAGAGAGTTCATTATTTCCTCTACCTTCAAAGGATTGACACAAATGCATTCTTTTGAAACTATAAAACCTAGAAGTCGACTAGATTGTATGCAAAAAAATGCATTTGTGCGGATTCAAATGAATATTGTAATGCCTACATCTAATGAAAATTGATTTCAAATGTGATGGATGATATTGTCATTTCATTAAATGAGTTGGTAGGTCATCCAGGTAGGGTTGAACAATATGTTTGATATCATGAAATGCGTAAGACATTTCTCTTTGAAACGTTGTGCCAACATTCATCAAACTAAATGGGATTTTGCGATAAGAAAAATTTCCCCATGAATAAATTAATGTAGTTTTATGTTGATCAACAGGGAGTATGTTTATTTGATTGTAACCGGAGAATCCATCCATAAAAGAGAAAATCTCATTTCCACAATAATCATCAATGATTTGATCGATATATAGGGTTGATTAATTGTCCTTTAGACGAGCTTTGTTAATATCCCTGTAATCGAAACATACTCTAATTGTTCCTTGTTTTTAATTGACTGGTACAATGTTTGATACCCAATCGGTTAGTAGAACAGGGTAAATGAAACCTGATTTTAATAGTTTTTCAACCTCAACTTTTATAGTAGAAACTTTTCACAAATGAATTGGACGCAATATTTTCCTAATATGTTTGGCATATGAACAAGTCTTGATTTCATGCAATACAATACTAGGGTCGATTCCTAGAATTTCTTTGTAAGACCAAGAAAAAATGTCACAAAATTCCTAAAATAGGGCTTTATATGTTAAAATTTCTTCCAAATAACAAGAAGCACCTATATGAATATTTTCAGTAATCCTTGGTTTGAATGAGATGTTGATGGTCATTGTTGCTAATATATTTCCTATATTCTTTTCACATTCTTAATAAAGGACATAAACCGGACATTCAGGATCATTGAAAATCTTAGGTGAAAATATAGACAGAAATGATTCTCGATTTTGTCAAGGCAAGGTAGGAAATATGAGAAACGATGGTAACCGTCCCATGGAATTTAATCTAATGGCCATTACCTCCATAATCCCTTCATTAGTTACAAAGTTTCCATCAAAAGGATTGATCGTTCATATTGGTTCTAAACGAGACAAATGAAATTCGATTCTAGAAGCCTCTGGAAGGAGCATCGTGGTAGTCATGGACAAAGGACACTAATTCCTCTTATTTTTACGTAATTTTAAAAACAATTGTATGCCTATAGAAGGAGTGAGGTGGCAAAAGACAAGATTCCTCATTTTTGTTAGGGTTTTTCTCCTTGTCTTATATATGAGGCCTACGCACTTGTGAGGAAGGTGACCAATCCAATGCAAAACTAGACCACTACAATGTAAGAGGGTGGTCAAGTATGATGTAAAAGGATGGTGAATGGTCGTTATGCCAAAAAAGGTCATAGTATGTAATCGGGCCTTTATTTTGACTATATGTTGTGTGTGATTTATTCAAAATTGTGTTGTTCCTTTTGCTCATGCAAACTATGTCTGTTTCTTATGTTTTTTGTGTCATGTTTCTCACATGTTGGTCCATAGTCCAAAGCCACAGGAGCTAATGAGATGTGTAGGTAGTTGCAGTCGTCCCAAATAAAGATCATAGGAATACCATAGCCCCATCCAAAGAATATTCAAGAAAGGTACCAGATTTGAGCCAGAGATGACAAAGGTGGGAGTTAAATAAGGTAGAGTAAAGGAAGGAAGTTCATAGGGGACCCAGTCTTGGCCATTCAGGACTTAACAAAAAAAAATCCCATGATAAGTTGACCTGAACTCTCAAACAAGATTGGACCCATATAGTCGAGCCTTTGGGCTTTGACACAAAGTAGGTGCAAGGAATAAGGGTTGAACCTTGAATTCATTCAAAATGTAAATGGGTTGAACAAGGAGGGACTAGCCCAAACAAATTTGGGAGTCAAATTGGTTTAGGGTAAACAACGTTCAGGTTTGTAGAGTTAGAAATGGAATTCAGGCCCAGAATGGAGTTATTCCATGGATCTGATCTGGCCATGCCAGAGCATATTTTTGTGCCTTGCTTATCTTAACGAAGAACATTGTGAGATGGTGGAGGTAACGAGTTAAGAGATGAGTGAAAAAAAATAAAGAAGAACGGTGAAAGTTTTGGGATTTGGAGATGTGAGGCTACATTGATGCAATTAAGGCAAGGCAAGCCAAGTTTGTGGGCCCATAACACACATGTTTATGAGATTGAACCTTGAGGGTTTGAATTTAATAGACCCCTGAATTTTCATCATAAAATAACCATCAGCTACAAAGGCCTTTTCAAGTGATCATTTTCTTTCTCCAAGAATTAAAATTTGGTTGTATTTCAATTTTGAGAGACCTTAAATAAAGAGTGAGGTGTAATACTATATTAAGGATTTTAGTTTGATAAAAACAAATGAAGTGTTTAGATTTGAATAACTCCTCAATAGTAGTTACTTTAGAAATGCAATTGTGGGTTATCTCGACGCTATTTCCTTTAAGACATGATTTAAATGATCATCTAGTTTGGCCAATATATGGTTTGCCATGAGATCAAGGAATTTGGTAAATTCCTAGGCCACGCATAGGGTCATACTTAGCATTGGTAGTTTTCAATATTTATTTAAGTATTTTACATGATTTTAAGAGGATTTTAATATTATTTTTTAACCAAAATTTTGAGATAAGATCGATGGTGCCCTAGATATAAGGTAGAGATATGAGAACTTTAGGTGGAGATGAAATACATTTTTTAGGGTTATAATTTAAGGGCAAGTGGAGATATTAGTTGACTTATGAGGTAGATTGATGCAAGGGCATAATCCCCCCCCAACCCCCCCAAATCAGATTTGATTCTAGAAGCCTTCGGAAGGAGCATCATGGTAGTCTTAGACAAAGGACATGAATTCCTCTTATTTTTATGTAATTTTAAAAATAATTGTAAGCCTCTAGAAGGAGTGAGGTGGAAAAAGACAAGATTCCTCATGTTTTTTAGGGTTTTTTTCTCCTTGTTGTATATAGGAGGCGTGCAAGTTTGTGAGGAAGGCGGTGAATCCAATGTAAAATTGGGCTAATACAATGTAACATGGTGGTCAAGTATGATATAAAAGGATGTCGAATGGTCGTTAGGCCCAAAGAGGTTATAGTATATAATCGGGCTTTCATTTTGACTATATGTTGTGTGTGTTTTATTTGAAATTATGTTGTTCCTTTTGTTCACACAAACCATGTCTGATTCTTATGTTTGTTGTAGCATGTTGGTTCATAGTCAAGAGCCACAAGAGTTAATGAGATGTGTAGGTAGTTGTAGTCGTCACAAATAAAGTTTATAAGAGGACCATATCCCCATCCGAAGAATATCCAAGCAAGGCACCATATTTGAGCCAGAGGTGGCAAACGTGGGAGTTAAATAAAGTAGAGCGAAGTAAGGAAGTTCATAGTGGACCCATTCTTGGTCATTCAAGCCTTGAAAAAAAA
>APFE030973875.1:817-13145 GCA_000404065.3 Pinus taeda | reverse complement strand
TTTTTGAAGGCCGTACTACCTGGCACAAAAATCGAGGTCAAAGGGTTGACCGTTTTGCTGCTGCGTTGACTTTTAGCTTGCTGCCCCTGCGTTGACTTTTCAGGACAGCGTTGACTTTTGTAGAATTGACTTGGGTTGACTCATCTACTGGTTGGAGGGTTGTTGTGACACATGCTGGGCTGGCTGACCAAAGGAGACTTTGCTGGTTGAAGCATCCTGTTGACCGCCGAAACGAACACACACATTTTTCCTGTTTCTGATTTGTCTTCTGTAAGATCTGCTTATATGTTCTATCTGCATTTTGCTTAACTACTTGTATGATTGCTGTGAGAAAAGTGAAATTGCTCTTAGCATAGAACATCTACAAAAATTTACAAGAGTTCTAGAGGGGTTTCTTCAGTGGCAGCGCAGAGCATTTTGAGGAATTGCGCAGATCCCCAAGGGGGTGATTTTCAGAGGTCGGCCATTTCAGAAAAGCTTTCTGGGTTTCTTGAGTAGAGTCTGATTCTAGAGTTTCATCCTTTTCTGAGGAGGGGAACAACCTCAAACCCTCATTTGATTTTCGGCAGCACGACAGTTTTCCAGCAGCTGGGGCGCAGTTCAGAGAGAAGCCATTCCTTTACTATTCTGAGTGTATTTCTTCACTTGCCTTGTGCAAGTTGAGGTGCCATCTTCCTGATCACCTCCTGTACTCATTTTTCTACTCAGTATAATAAAATGGCTTAGTATTTCTCGCTGCATTTCTTGAGTATCTATTTATATTTCATATATACACTATTGTTGTTGCACTACTGTTATTATATCTCTGTGATTTTCTCGGCTACTATACCACTTGTACGTTTTTCTAGTTGAGACTTTGCTGGGGTTTAAGGAATATTCCGAGTTAGGGATATTACAAATTACTGTCACAAGTTCGCCACATGAAGAAAGATTGCCGACAAAGGATTGCTTCTGAACAGAAGAAGCAGGGAGAGTCTCATCAGAAAGCAAATGTTGTAGAGCATTCCGAGCAGAAGGAATCTGCCTTTTAATGCCTTTATGGCTAAGAGGTCCTTAGATCATGCCCCATCTTCTACCTGGTACATTGACTTTGGTGCATCACGTCATTTCTCTCATAGGCGTGATTGGTTTACTGACTTCTCATCTTTTAGTGATTCCGTGGTATTCGATTGAGATGAGGAGTACACAGTGGTTGGCAGAGGTACAATTCAGATCCAGTCTGATGGGCGTACACTCATCTTCCTGAATGTGTACTATGTTCCTGGTATGGAAATTAATCTGCTGTTTGTCAGCTAGATTATGAGGAACTCTCCTTAGCTCGATGTGGTGTTCAGTGCGCACAAATGCTCCATTATTGACAGGGAAACTCGTCTTACGGTTGCTGTTGGCCTAGAGGATCATGGCCTATATAGGCTTCTTGACACTGGTGATTTTCCAGAAGTAGCTCTAGCAGCTCGTGTTTCTCCCATCAGCGCTCAGTGGCATCAGAGATATGGGCATCTAAAAATTCAGTATCTCTCTCAGCTATCTTGGGAGGGACTTGTGTCAGGGTTACTTGATATTCATACTCAACATTTGGGAGTGTGCGACGCCTGTCAAGCTGGCAAGCAACATCGGTCTTCATTCAAGGATGGAGAATCTTGGCGTGCATCTAAGGTACTCCAGTTAATTCATGCTGATATTTGTAGTCCTATGAATACATCTCCAGTTACTGGTTGTAAATATTTTTTGCTTATTGTAGATGATTTCAGTAGAAAGATGTGGGTGTACTTTCTAAAACATAAATCTGATGTATTTGTATCTTTCAAAAGTTTAAGTCCTTAGTTGAAAAAGAGTCTGGCTGTAATATCATAACTCTTAAGACAGATAACCGGGGGGGGGGGGGGGGGGGATTTTGTTCTTCTGCTTTCTCCAACTTCTATGATACCCATGGCATCAAACGCCAGTTAACTACACCCGACACTCCTCAGCAGAACAATGTTGTCAAACATCGCAACCATACGGTTGTTGAAATGGCTCGTTCTATGTTACAACACAAGAGTGTTCCGAACAAATTTTGGGCTGAAGCAGTGTTTACTGCTGTCTATCTTCTTAACTGATCACGTACTCAGGCTGTTAAGGGGAAGACTCTAGAAGAGGTTTGGTCTGGCCGTAAGCCTAAGATCAGTCACCTCAAAGTGTTTGGCTTGGTTGCATATGGATTCCAGCTTCTAAGCGCTCTAAGTTGGATTCCAAAAGCCAGAAACTCATGATGACAGGGTACAGTGATCACCACAAGGCCTATAGGCTGATAGATTTAGACATTGATCGTCTTATCTTCAGTCGGGACGTAGTATTTGATGAAGACAGAGGGTTCTTTCAATCTCCTCCTTCTGAGAAGTGTTCTGAGGATCAGCCTCACA
This sequence comes from Pinus taeda, assembly GCA_000404065.3. Lineage (NCBI taxonomy): Eukaryota > Viridiplantae > Streptophyta > Pinopsida > Pinales > Pinaceae > Pinus > Pinus taeda. Next base: position 10,743 of record APFE030973875.1, on the reverse strand, counting down.
GTGTTCCTCTTCCATTAGGTCCACTTGATGGGAGGAATGATGCAGCATTAGTATTTGATGATGCACTACCTGAGTTCCCTCCGGAAAATAATCCTCCTCTCGCTGCTCCTGTTATTCTTGAGCCTCCTCCACCTACTCCAAATATTGGTTCTTCTACTCTCCGGCCTAAATGGTGGGCTAAAACTATTGGTGATCTCTGGGATAATGAGCTCCTTGAAGGTAGAACTTCTAGAAATAAGAGCAAACAACAACCTACAGTAAATTTTGCTCTTATGGCTAACCTACACAGTGTTTTTGAGCCTCAAACCTATTCAGAGGCTAAGGGTATACCTGAGTGGGAACAGGCTATGGAAGCTGAATTCCAGAGTTTTCAGAAGAATCACACTTGGACCCTTTTTGATCTTCCTGCAGGGAAAAAGCCCATTAGCTGCAAATGGGTGTATAAAGTGAAATACAAAGCTGACGGAACCCTAGACAAGTATAAGGCTCGCCTTGTTGCTCGAGGGTTCTCACAGAAGGAAGGCATAAACTATGAGGAGAACTTTGCTCCTACAGCCAAGATGAGTACCATACGGCTTGTCCTTGCCTTAATAACTTAGTTCAATTGGAAAGTCCATCAGATAGATGTAAAGAGTGCTTTTCTGAATGGCGACTTACGGGAAGAAGTCTACATGACACAACCTCCAGGATTCAAAGTTGCCGGTCAAGAACAAAAAGTCTGTAGATTAGTCAAAGTACTCTATGGTCTGAAACAAGCCCCTCGGGCTTGGTACATGAAAATTGATAAATACCTAACAGATCATGGCTTTCAGCGAAGTCCATCTGATGCAAACCTGTATATCAAACATACTGGTGATGATATTATGTTTGTGGTTGTCTATGTGGATGATCTTATCATTACTGGCAGTTTAGCACCTTTGATCCCTGGGATCAAACAGGATTTGTGCCGCACTTTTGATATGACAGATTTGGGACTTCTTAATCACTGTTTAGGGGTTGAAGTCTGGCAGACTGAGAACAACATCTTTCTCTCTCAGTCCAAGTATGCTAGAAGTCTTGTGAATAGGTTTAGAATGCAGGATTGCAAACCTGCCACGACTCCTATGGAACTAGGGCTCAAACTTTCAGCGCAGTCATCCTCACCACTTGTGGATGAATCTTTATTTAGGCAATTAGTGGGCAGCCTCATCTACCTTATTGCCACTAGACCTGATATCAGTTTTGCAGTGAGCTACATTTCACGCTTCATGTCAGCTCCTAAGGCTGATCATTGGATAGCAGCAAAGCGTGTGCTGCGTTATGTGAGTGGCACTCCTGATTATGGACTTTTGTACACTCGGACTTCAGATCCTACACTTAGTGGTTACATAGATTCCGACTGGGCAGGTTCGGTTGATAACCGTAAATCTACAGTTGGGTATGTGTTTAGTCTGGGATCTGGTGCTGTCACATGGACTAGTAAGAAGCAACAGGCAGTGGCTCTCTCTTCGATAGAAGCAGAGTATTGGGGAGCAGTTAAGGCATCTTGTGAGGCAGTTTGGCTTCGACGTATGCTTGCGGATATGCATGTTTCCCAGGTAGGTCCTACTCCCTTGTTCTGTGATAATCAGGGAGTGCTCAAACTCGCTAAGAATCCAGTCTTCCATGAACGAACAAAGCATGTGGAAACCCATTGTCACTACATTTGACAACTTGTTGAAGACAGATCCATTCAATTGCTATATGTTCCCACAACGGAGTAGCCAGCAAACATCTTCACCAAGCCCCTTGGTTCTGATAAGTTTGTAAAATTCAGAGGGTCTATAGGTGTTGTAAATAGATTGAGCATTAAGGGAGGGTATTAGAATAATGCTATTTTAGTGTTTAATGCTCATTTATGTAGATAAGATAGTCTGCGATCTTATTAGCAGTTTCTTATTAGAACCTTGCTGTTTCTATTTTCTTAGTAGGAACTTGCTGTCTCTGTAAATACTTTTGTATTATTTATTGAGCTTCATTGCTGAATTAGGAAACTCTTGGGAATGGATTTGTTGGAAAATCAAAGTAGTTATATTAGGTTTTGATTCTCCTTTCTTGATAATTACTTGTGAGTGTGTTGGCTTTGTTTACTTCTTTATTATCTTATCTTTCATCAAGCAATTACCATATTATGTGTGTATGAAGATCACAAAACAAGAGACAGAAGATATAGGCGCTATGCCAGGGCAAAAACCCCCTTGAGGGGAAAATCCAGTCAAGATAATTCTTCCTTTCAATAATATTCTTTTAGACTCTTCACTCTAGACCAAGACTAGACCTTCCCTCCAACCAAGTCATCCTTCCAGATCTTCGACCCCTTCTAGCAACTTCGACTAGGCAGCAACTTCTGGCAACAACGAAACTTAGAAGACTTTGATCTCCTAATCTAGATCACAAAACAGAGAGAGAGACACACCAAAAGCTCAATTTTGTTCCTCTCCTTAGACTTCACCAAACTTGCACTTCTTTCGGCTTCCCGGCAACAGACTTCACACTTCTCCGCTACTCTTTAGATATCGAACTAGCTTGAGAGATAATGCTCCAAATGACTTCGACTAGCTTGTATTTATAGGCTTCTTGTGGGTCGAATTAGGATCCTTATGCCGACTTGATCTCTCTTAGGCCGACTTGATGTGGCGGATACATAAATCATATTTGACTCAATACTAAACCTTTTTACATGATTCAAAAGCCCAAGAAGGGTCTCTTTGAATGTACAATGACCCGATAAACTCAATATTAATCCTAGGAGTCCACAATGGGGATTTGACTAATATAATGATGACCAAGCATGAAATCTATGCTTTAATAAGTCATTGTTACAATAATAGAAATTCTTTTCTTTATTCTTTTGACAAGTACATTACATGATGACTCAAGTACATTAATGAAGACCGAACATAGTTACATTTTCCAACACTCCTTCTTAACTAGGGAGGTATTCATAATGTACAAATACAATGGAAGATCTCAAAATATATGAACCATGAAGAACTTTAGGCATCGCAATGCCATGGACTAGATTCCTGACCAGGGCAATCTATCCAATGGGTTTTCAACAATTTAGGGACCGCAATGCCACAGACTAGATTCCTGACCAGGGCAATCTATCCATTGGTCTCTTAACAATTTAGGCACCGCAATGCCATGGACTAGATTCCTGACCAAGGCAATCTATCCAAGTGGGAATAAGGTGGACTCAAGCTTTCAACCCCTCTAGGTACCATCAAGCTTACTTGCTAACCACCAACCCAAAAATCCAGCTGCGTATCGAACACCACCTTTCCAACTTCGGGACTCAGACATCAACACAAAGTGTCGACCAGATGTCTTCCCAGGCAATGCTTCACTTGCAAAGCCTCAACAAGTCTCTTCCACACTCTTGTCATCAATACAATCAACAATATCTACCAAACCAAGTAGGTTCCTTAGATATTCAAACTTCTTATTAGGAAGAGCCTTTGTTAGTATGTCTGCTACCCGTTCATCTATCGAGACATACTCCAACTTCACGATCCCATCCCGCACCATGTTCCTTGTTATCATTGGGCTCGAAAGAATTGGGCTGCTTCAACTTTTAACCTAGTGTAACTATTTCAAACCACTTGAATTGGAAGTTAGTCCTTCCAATCTGAGAGGGCTCTCTCAAATATTATCAAATCTTCTTGAAATAATTTCAAGAACTAGTAATATTTGGTTTTAATAAATTAATTTAAATAGTATTTTTCGAAAAGTAGTCATTTAATATAGCCGTTACCTATTAATATTTTTAATAAATTAATGAAATAATATCATTATTTAAATATTTTTTCAACAACTAGCCGTTATTTAATAATATTTGTTTTTAATATATTAATAAAGTAATATTATAATTTAAACATTATTGTTCAAATATAGCCGTTACTTGAAATTATGTCTCTACATTGCTCTCTATTTAAGCCTTTGCCATGGTTTGCCTCTTCATCTGGTCCTGATGATGAACCACACTTGTTGGTTCGAAATGTGTCGGCCAAAAAATTTTCTCATGTGATTTCTACCGAAAGACTTTGTTTAATCCATTATGGATCACAGAAGTTTGAATATAGAAATAATTGAAATAGTCAGATGAGTAACTCTGATTTCTTTTTGTATTTTTGTAGGTGAAGGAAAACATGATTACTACTACCATTGGGCATGGAGTCAAACTACAGAGATAACAAACAACAAAGTTTAATGGAAGCTGAGGCATCTATAGCTTTTAAACTAATACAAGTGGACACCTACAGTCATACATAGTATATGAAGGAAATTGGAACAACTTAATGAGATTTCCAAGTAATCAAGATACTATGAGAGATTGGAAATAATCCTGACAAAACCATAAAAGCTATGAAATGAATCTCAGGTACATAAATATAGTAGTTGCAAATTTATATTAAAGGATCAAATATTACAAAAAGGTCAATTCTTCATGTTCTTCATCAACCCTTCTCAAAGTCGAAAATCTACCTATTTATAGAGAAAGATCTCTTTACATATCTTGCCACTTGGGCCAAATTCGATTCATCAATCTAGAGACCTAGTCCTACTTTTCTTCTAACTAACAGAGTCCTTTTAGGGATTTTCTGTTTTACAATAGTTGGACTCAACTAGGACTCTACTAGCTTTAAAATCATAACCACTTCTTGTTGATGTAGATAATCGAAGCCAACTGCATGCTAGTTTTGCTGGAGTGCCATTAAATCTTCAAACTGCTGATAGACATCAATTTAATTTCCTTTATGCTGACTGTCTTGATGAGCTGGCTGATTTGTAGATGTGGCCACTTGCTGACCCGACAGGCTGAAAAATAGGACCTTATCAAGATGTCATGGCCACCCTTCATCATTTGGAATCCACCGGGACTTCGGATGTCTAATATCAAAAATCTTCAAAAAGACGGAAAAACAGAGTTTTTTCATGATTTCGTAGCAAAACAACGTTTTCAGAACTTTCGTAGCAAACTTTAGTAACGACTTTGAAAAACACTCTTAGGTTACACTTTTCTTCCATTTGCTGGTTCTAAGGTCTTTGTTGATGTTCATGAGCTAAACATAAGCCTTCGGGACTTTCTTTGTTGAACTCTAGACCATCCTTAATCCCCAAGGAATGCTACAGTAGTTTCGTAGCAAAAACTCGGCTTCACTATGGGCAGTTACTACGAAAGTTGCAAAAATTTGATTATTTCAAGTCTCCATGATTTTAATGCCTCCTTATGACTTCTAATACCATGCTGACTATTCATATAGCCGAGTTAACTGAAGTATGGTAAAGACAAAAATTGGAGAGTTTGCCATATCATGGAGTACCATCTACGTCAACAACAATCTTGAGGTTTTTCTTCTTGAGTTCAACCTGGATCATCTCAATCTGAGTTTCTAGTGTTGTAACTTGTCTTTGTAGGCTTTTTCTATATGCTTGCAACTGGTTATTTTTTCTATACATGTGTTCCAACATTCTGTGTAGAGGCAAAGTTCTTTTAATCATCTTCTTAGACTTGTTTGCAATTTCATCATAAAAGTCTATTTGCTTCAACACTTCATCTTGGTATGCATCAAACTCCAACTTGCTCTTGATTACTTCTTGTCTGGCCTCCCTTAACTGTTCTTGTAGGATTCTATTTCACCCTTTTCTTGAACAGTCTCCTTGCCCTTCTTTTGCTTTGATGGTTTCTTGGATAACTCTGTTTTTCTCAATGGTGCTTTAGGTACCTTCTCCACTTGCTACATTGATCTTGTGACGAGTTTCCTTGGTTTGAAAATGAAACCCTGCTCTTATTGAGTAAAATCCAATTTCTTTGCCCTCTTGCTTTTCTTCTTTGTTTCAGTTGGGACACTTCTATAGTGTTAATTTTAGGTATGTTCTATGCTTAGAGCAATTTATTTCAATTTTCACAGCTAGCTCAATATCTTTTCCAGATTAGCAATAACATCAGCATTAAAGTAAATTGCAGATAGAACATAAACATAAATCGCAAAAGACAAGTCAAGACAAGAGGACACAAGATGTGGCGCTAGCCAGGGACAAACCCTAATGTGGGGAAACCCTTGATCAATTCTTCTTATATGTTCTTCAATAGTTCAGCAGAGAGAGAGAGATAGTACGTTTACAACGGAAGTCAACACTTTGACTTATCTAGATAAGAGCATAGATCATCTCTAGGAAGATGATACATGAGATTAGTTGAAGACGTGTTGCTTCAACTGATTTTCCAAGGTGACTCCTTCACCAATCGATGTGTTGCATTTTGTCATCACGCTGCACCTCACCGTGCTGCACCCATCATCACTATGTTGCATCTCATCATGCTTCATTAATCATGATTGTACGCATCACTGTACTGCATTATGTGCCATTGCTGCACCGTGTTGCCATACTGACCTATGTGTTGGCTGCATCTTGCTTGCTTGTTGTCCCTAGCATGCTTGTTGTCCTTTGCATGCTTGCTGTTGTATGCTAGCTGTAACATTGCATGCTTGGTGTATTTGCTGCCAAGTACCATACAACTATCCCAATGTTAGTTAGTTGTCCTTTGCATGCTGCTCTCCTTCGGAGATAGATGCTCTGGCTGTTCCGGCAGTTTCGACTATTCCCAACAGTTCCGACAATTCCAGCAATTCCCGACAGTTTCGATAGTTCCGACAGTTCTAACTTTTCCCCTGCAATTCTGGCAGTTCCGGTGTCTGCCCTTTGCGTCAGCGTTCTCGGTTGTTCCGGCAGTTCCGGCTATTCCCGACAGTTCGCACTGTTTCGGCAATTCTGGCTATTCCTGACAGTTCCGGCAGTTCTTGGCAGTTCCGGCAATTCCGGCTATTCCCAGCAGTTTCGGCAGTTCCGGCTTTTCCTGACAGTTCCGACAGTTACGGCAATTCCAGCTGTTCTGGCTATTCCCAACAGTTCCAACAGTTCTGGCTATTCTAGCTATTCTCGACAGTTCCGACAGTTTCGGCAATTCCGGCTATTCCCGACAGTTCTGGCAGTTCCAGCTTTTCCCGACAGTTTCATCAGTTCCCGACAATTCCAACAATTCTGGCAATTCTGACTATTCCCGGTAGTTCCGCCACTTCCGGCTTTTCCTGGCAGTTCCGACAATTCCCGGCAGTTTCGGCTTTTCCCGGCGATTCCGACAATTCCTGACAGTTCCGGCAATTCCGGCTTCTGCCCTTTGGATTAGGGCAGCGTTATCCCTTAGGATCTCTACTCCTACTAAAACCCAATGACAAGTAGAGAGGAAGAGATCCCAAGTGCATTGAAATGACTTGAAGGCCACTTCTATTTATACTAAAACGTTGAGCATAAGTGGGGTTTATTTGGTTGCAGGTCGACCTTGACGAATTGTCCCATAACATAAATAAATTCATATCTCTATGAATACTTATCGGAATCGGATGATCTTTAGATCAATCCTACACCTCTCGATGAGAGGGATCCAAGAAAAATATCCTCTTCCATTAATAAGATGACCCACATGGAGTTTGGCCCTAGTTGCCAATTTTAACACTCCCTCTCAACTAGGGAGAACTTCATTCGCTGATCCATATGTCCGACTGTACTATCTCTGCCATTAGTGCCCTGCACTGCTCTGCTTTACTTTATTGAGCTTTGCTTTTCTCTGCTCTGCTGAACCATGAAGAAGAAGAATTGATCAAGAATGTCTCATACGATTCTCTACTGACCCGAAGTCAGTTTTATCTGAAGAGAGTGTGTCACATCACCCTTACTAACCCGAAGTCAGTTTTATTGATCCCAGATCAATATCACAAGAGAGTGTCTCAAGCCACTCATATTGATCCTAGATCAGTTTCATTGATCCCAGATCAATGGAGGTCATCCTGGCATAGGGAGTACGGTAGATACATCGATGCGTCCATCGATAGTACTACTATGGTCCCTAAGCCCATTTCCCTGTTCATTGATAAGATGAGAGGTACTTCCCATGAGTCCCAGACTGCATGGGTAGGATGCCTCAACAGGAGAACTAATCATCCTGTCCACAGGAGAACGAATCATCCTGCCCCACAGTCGCCACTGGAGAACTAATCATCCTATTTCACAGTTGCCATGGGAGAACTAATCATCTTGGCCCACAGGAGAACTAATCATCCCGACCCACACGAGAACTGATCATCCTGTTCCACAGTTGCCACGTGAGAACTAATCGTCCCGACCCATAGGAGAACCAATCATCTTATTCCATAGTTGCCACAGGAGAACCAATCATCCCAACCCATAGGAGAATTAATCATCTTGTTCCACAGTTGCCACAGGAGAACCAATCATCCTACCCCACAGGAGAACTAATCATCCTGTTCCACAGTTGCCACGGGAGAACTAATCATCCCAGCAGTTCCGACAGTTTCGACTTCTGCCCTCTGCATCAACTTTTCAGGTTGTTCCGACAGTTCTAGCTGTTCCCGACAGTTCTGGCTATTCCTGGCAGTTCGAATAGTTGCGGCAGTGCCCGACAGTTCCGGCAGTTCCCGACAGCTCCAACAATTCCGGCTTTTCCCGATAGTTCTGACTTTTCCCGACAGTTCCGGTAATTCCGACAATTCTGGCAGTTCTGGCTATTCCTAGCAGTTTCGGCAATTCCAACTATTCCCGGCAGTCTCGGCAATTTCGGCTATTCCCGACAGTTCTGGCTTTTCCCGGCAGTTCCTGCAGTTCTGACAATTCTGGAAATTCTGACTATTCCTAGTAGTTCCGGCTTTTCCTAGCAGTTTCGGCAGTTCCCGACAATTCCAGCTTTTCTCGGCACTTCCGGCAATTCTGGCTATTCCCAGTAGTTTTCGCAGTTCCGGCAGTTTCGGCAATTTTGACTATTCCCGATAGTTTCGGCAATTTCGGCTATTTATAAGAAGAGCTTCGGCGTAAATCACATGAAAAAGACCTTTGTCGACGCGTTTCGAACCAACTAGTGTGGTTCATCGTCAGGACAAGTTGAAGAATCATATCTGGCCTAGCATGTTAAATAGACTGTGCAGAGACTCCAACGGCTACAAAAAGGCTAATTAACGACTAATTTGGACTCTAAGGCCAGGTCAAAATTATATTAATAAATTTAATATTATTTTTAATTTAATAATCTTAAGATTAATAATATATTACTCTAGATCTATAAATAAGTAAAGTTAGGTAAAATTAGTACATGAGAGAATAACTAAAAATTCTGAATGTTATTAAAATTATAAAAGAAATAAATTAAATGTTTTATTTAATAATATCCGTTCCTAGTTAAATTAATAAAGGTAATCGGTTGTTATGATGTAAGTAAATGAGTACTAATATTATTAGGATATATAATTTTAATGGTAAGTTTCAAGCCTTAAGTTACCCATTTGTTAATTTATTTACTAAATATATATATAAATTAGTTTGATGAGGTAAACGAAGAGTTAATAATCATGAAAGAGTTAAGTTAATTTGTATTTAATTTATTAATTAATAATAATATACATATCAAGAATATCTATAGGAATGTTTATTACTTAATTTAATTAGTTTATTAAAATAATATATAATATTATATATATATATATATATATATATATTATTTTATTAAACTATTAATGTAAAATAGTTTAGAGATACGAGAGATATCTAGACCTATTCTACTTTATTATTGATAATTAAATAGATGGTTAGATTGATTAGAAAATAAATGAAAAAATATAAAATAAAAATTAGTAATGATAATAAAGATAAAGCTATAAATATAAGTGTAAGTAAAATAAATAAAGTTAGAACCAAGAATAAATAGTAACTAACTACGCAACAATGATAACCTCATGAATGCATTAAATAATTATATAATGCAAAAATCCTACAGCTCCATCAAATCAAATAACTGAGATTATACATATGTGGGTATATATATATATATATATGTT
>APFE030973859.1:208592-260896 GCA_000404065.3 Pinus taeda | reverse complement strand
GGGGGGAGGGGGGAGGGGGGCAGTTGTAACAGAATCTTGCACAATTGAGCCTATGGTTGGGAGGAGAGTCGTCCCCAAAATCTTGTGATCATTTGGCAGACTGCAATTACAGGTAATATAGGTGAGCTCATTTGTAAGTAATTGTTTTTCATTAAGACATTAATTTTAGTTTACCTTGTACTGTTACATATGGTATCTGCACAATTGAGCCACCCCCGAGCCCTCAATCAATGACTACTGCCAGTGCTCCTAAGTCTTAGTATACCATTCTCCTAAGAGAATGAAAGATAGAATCTTGGAATGATGGAATACCTCCCATCCTCCTCACCATATATTAAATAGAACAAAACATTGGAAGGGGAACCACATGCACATACTCCATGTGTCTGCATGCAACTTTTTTTCTTGTTTTATTTCTTTACCTTTCTTTTGATTTTTAGCTTTCTTGTTTTATTTCCTTCTTTTTGATAATTCACTTCTTTTATTTCTATTTATTCTTATTTAAATCTTTAATATGGTTATTACTATTTTTACTTTTATTTTTATTACTTATTTCTTTTATATAATTTTTAATATCATTTTCATTATTATTTTTATTATTATTATCAATTTGATTTATTTTATTATTCATTATTTTATTATTACTTATTATTTTTGTATTAATTTTAGTTATTATTATTTATTATTTATTATTAAGTGATTTATTTTTTATATTCATTATTTTTATTATTAATTATTATTTTGTATTATTTTTATTAGTTTATTATTATTATTATTTATTATTAAGGGAGGGATATTACAATATATGTGAAATATCCTATCTCTCTTGACATGAAATCTTGTCATTGATAGTTGAAATTGTCCCCATTATGAAAATATCTATTCTTGTGCTAGAGTTTTCTTGTCACATCATTTCCTCAAAATAGTTTTAGATAATGAACTTTGAAGAATCCAATGGGGGCCTTCAAGTATATATTTGAAATTGGCATTCAGGAATTTCCCTCCCCTGATTTCATTCAAACAACCTATAACAAATATTGAGGACCTTTTAGACAAATCTACGGTGTATTTGATGTCATACCTTGCTAAACAATTTAATTTGAATTTATCACTTTAATTCACAAATACATACTTGGATTTCGAGTTTGAAGTCGATATTGCGTTGTTGTAGCACCCAATTTTCTCATGTTACCAAAATACAAAAAGCTCCCTGCCAAAATGGGTACAATCTCTGTACCCAGCTCCAAATCACTTCAAAATTTGAAGTAATTTGGTCCCTGTGCCCAAAAACTTCAAGAACAATCAAGGCTTCTCTCGATCTATGACTCTATATTGTAAATTCCTCCTCTCTTCAGTTCACTCCCAATGCCCAAAATATCCCTCTCTAAGTCACACCCCCTTCTCCTTATATTTCTCTGAATCACTGCCTTTCTTCCCTTTCTCATCTTAGTGTCTCTGTCCCTGTTACGTGGAACTCTGCATGCCCTTGAACCTTATTTGATTTTTGTAAGATTTGATTGAGTAGATTCACCTTTTAAAAGATATGTTTCTTAGGATTAATTTGATTATTTTAGTCAGGGTTAACATTATTTTATTAATTAATTTACTTTTTTTATAATTTTAATTAAATTAAGTTATAATTTTAATTAAATTAATTTATAATTTTAATTAAATTAGCTTATTATTTTATTTATTTTAATCAAATTAAATTTGTAAATTAAACAAATTTACTTCATAATTCATTATATTTTATATTTTATTTTTATTAAGGATTATCATATATATGTATATAAGGGTGGTATATATCAAGTTCCCAACTTGATATATTCATTATATTCTAGTGAGATATGAAATTATTTCGATAATTAATTCATTACCCTAGCTTAGACATTTTTCCAGTGTTAGCCAGTATGTATACTAGTGCAATACATGTATTTCATGGATATGTAGCTATCATATGGATGCCATGTATGTATGCTAATATTCACATTCTGTTTGTAATTGTAGGTGGGTCATTACAGTTGACCTCATCTTCCATAACTCCAAACCACACAAAACCCTAAATATCCAAGCTTCTTCTTTCTCTGTTCTATATCTTCTCAAAGTTAGATATTTGTGGTTTGTATTTCTACATGGATGTTCAATATTTTCATGTGATAGACTCTTTACTCAAAAAATTCCTACAAGGTGAAATAATTTAACAAAATTCCCTATGTTCATTGTAGTTTAATAGGTTTCGAACATACATCCATTTTACTATTGGTGCCCTCACAACGAGGTTATAGAAAAAATGATGTTTTCCACAATCTTCCTTTTAACCACTATGTTAAATAGGAAGAGACCTAAAAAAGGATCAAACCATGTCATCCAAAAAGGAGCTATTATTAGTGTTTATCCATCAACAATGTCCACTTGTAGTTTTAACAAAATATTTTCAAAAACCATTAAATTTAAATATTGTTTTTTCTTAATAATACAAAAGGACATGAGAAGATGTATTTCCCTCTTTTATGATTATATAAATTTCCAAAATGCAAGCATTCTTCAACTTCAAGGTAACCCACATTAATAGAGATCTAAGCCCAATGTACTAGCGAAACCCTTAATGAACCTTTTATTTGAAAAGGTTCATCTTCCATGAAAATAGTTAAGAAGAAATACAACAATTTTTGGAAGAATAGGAAGAAAAACTTGTCCTTGTAGTAATTCAAACATACATTAGTTTACTAGGTTTAACTACCTTTTGTAGTGGCTATAACCACCCTCCAAAATTTTTCCTACGCTTTGATTTTGGAGCCTTCCTTCCTATCCACAAGAGCTTATCTTACATTGATTCAGGTATTCATGATTTGATTGAGACTTATATTTTTCATTTGTGCTTGTGTTTGCTCATTTCCACTCTTAACTGATATTTCTAACTCAAAACCTAATCTCCCGACTTGGTCTAACAACAATTATGGGCTTGCCTCCAGAAACTGCACAATCCTTGAGGGAAATCAACCTTGATGACTGGAATTATGCAGTTCAGACTGAAAATCAGCCTTGCACTAAAAAATTGCGCAGTTATGGAAGGCAGCCCAACACTGAGCCTAGAAACTGCACAATCCCTCACTGAGCTTAGAAACTGCGTAGTGCACCAAGCCGAAAAGTTGTCAAGTTCCCCATAATTGCGTAATATTTCCTAAAAACATGCATGGAAAGTTTCCTTGAAAAAGAAAAACATAAAAAAATAAAAAGCAAAAAAACATCCCTAAAAAATAGGGACCCATTATTAGTATCCCGAAGGAGGCACACTCGCTATTTTTAGAAACTTCTGCAAAGTGTCACTTTTTCCTTAATTTTAGGCATGCTTGTCATAAACCCTAATTCAATAAAATATATTTAATCGACACCTTTAGAGCTCATTTTCATATTCAATCTTGGATCTCTAGCATTCCCGATGAGATCAAGGAAACTTTGATATGGTTGTCATCACTTTTTTGGATGAGTTTTGCTTTTATCATCTTTTGTCATTTTTTTCTGTCGCTATTTGTTGTTTCTCTTGTGTCAGTGTTGTTTTGATTATTTATATTCATGGTTGCTGGCATTTCAACTAATTTTAGCTTATAGAAGTGCTTTTCTAAGTTTTCATTTTCCTTTCACAAGTGTCGCATCAATTTTCTTGTTTTTGCACTGATGGTTGCCGTTGCGGTGACTCTTGTCACATAATTGATTTTCCTTTTATTTTTTCAGTTTATGCAATTGATCTACATTGATTCATTCATACTTAGTTATATTTTCACCCAAACTCACATCATCACTTAGTTCTGCTCATTTTTCACACTTCCATCGGGCAAATCTGCACTTTCCTCGGCCAGATTTTGCATTGGCCAGCTGGGAACTACATAATCCTAAGGCTCAAGTTGAGAGTTTGTCCACTGAAACTGTACAATGCATAGTACAAGCTAGCCCAATTGTGTATTATTGATTTATGAGGATCAACTTGTCACCTTGGCCACTCAAACTACGTAATGCACAATCTCTCCCAGTCTCTACCCAGGCTGAACTGCACATTATGCAGTCTCAAGCTTCAAGTTGCACCCTTGGCTATTGGGAATGCACAATGCATAGTTCCCACAACCAATCTCCCTTGCTTGTTGATGAAAATTTCACAATCCCTCTCATTAGTTTCCCGATTTTCTGCTTGATCATGCTTTGAAGGTAGATTTGCAAAAACTATTGTTTGCTTTCCATAAGTGTCCTTTTTGTCATACAGGTACCACACTTGTGAAAATTTTTTCTCCAATAGTCATTGTTACCATTGAACCAAAGAGAGATACTTCAAAAGAGACCACTGAAAGCAGTATTGGGGAAGTAGCTGAGAAAACACCATTAGACTTTCCAGTGTATGCAGACACTCAACTATTTATAGAAAAGGGGTCAACATTAACATTGCAACAAGTTAATGAAGCTCTTTCAACAAAGAGCCTTGAGGAAAATCTAGAGGACTGAAAAGTTTATCTTAGTATCTGACAGTGAGGACTACACAAGGTTCGTGCAGATATCCAACCTTCAAAGCTTGCTGCCTCTTTGGCTGGAGATTATCAGCGCATGTATCACTTTATCGAGCTAATGAAGCTCATGGACTCATTTTTCTATACCACCAACAAATATGTGAACACAAGAGACATTGTTAAAGGCTGGGTGAAAGAGCCATCGAAGTTTCAATAGACACCCACCCATTCATACAAGGCCAATTTCCTCAGGAAGGTCGACCAACTCTTTGTTATCTTATTTTGTAGGATCCATTGTCAGCAGAGCATGGAGACCTTTTCTGAAGGGTGGGAAGTGTTATAAAACTAGGTTGTGAATGAGGGGAATCCATTCAACTAGTCAGATTTCTTAGCTTGATAGTTGAGAGCCCATGTAGCATAGGCCCGGAGTCCTCTTAAGGGTGAGAAAGCAAGGTTTTATATGTATGCATATTTACTGGATGCAATCTGTTCATAACATCAGTTTCCTAACATGAACTAGACATGGACACCACGAGAAAATTCCATGCATATCTATTATAAGCTGCTTTCAGATTGCAGTCATCGAGGAGTAATGAAATGACTAATTGACCATTTCATCATCCTACTTTAAAATCTCATCTTTGAATAAGATCCACCTTGCATGTCACGAGGAGAAATGGAGGCAATAACAAAGAGCACATATTGGTTTTCCTCACTGGTTGGCACCTTCCTTCGACTGTATGGTGGAGAGATGCCACCACATGTTTTGCTAAGGTATGCCACCAAAAATATTTTCATGCAAGAAGTGTCATATCATCTCACCACAGGGTTATCAACAACTTTACACAGGAAGAAGAAAGCACCTTGGCCAACTCTTCCTATGCAAATTGGATGATACAAGATTAAGATTTTAAAAGTCATGGATATCGAGGGAAAAGAGATAATGAATTTTTCATTCGGTACTCGAGACTTTAATATGTATGATCCCTGTAGTATTTTCAAACACCACTGTGTGAGAATTCACTTTTAGTGGCTGAACGAGGCTTTTCATGGGCCAAAGGAGAATCCATGGAGGAATTTCTAGAATGCATCCAAACTCCATTAGTGATTTAGATTAGCAGGGACTTAACAATATACTCCACAGAGGGTAGTAACTCTAGAAGAAACAACAATAGAAGGCATCAATCCCATGCAGGACAAGGGAAAGAGAAAATTTTCTGACAGTCCAGGGGGAGAACAAAGCTGCAAGATGAAAGTGGGTCTTATTCTTATGAAATCAGCTTAAGGGAAGAGGATGTAGTGGATACAAAGAGTAGAGTGGAGGAAGAGAGAAAATCAAAGGTTGCAGGAAGAAAAACTGAAATTATAGGAAGCATAATAGAAAATTAAGGAAGAATGAGAGTAGAGGAGGAAAGAACAAGAAGAGAAGAAAAAGCAGGAAGAAGAAGAAAGGCAAGGTGCAATAACAGGAGAAACATCAACCATATAGGTTGAAGAGCAATAACATAAACAACCAGGAGCTAAGGAGGAAGGTGAATAGATGTAGTATTGGGTGCTTTCTCAACATATTGAGCACTTGATTGAAGTTACATATATGGAGATGGAACATGAGCTGCATAATGAAGATTTTGATTTGATTCCTAGCGCACCACAAGTCATCGTTTAGTATCCACCACCTCTAGAAGAAGAGCCAACCACGAGTGAGGAAGGGGATGTTCCTCTTTTTCATGATATGGTAATGGATGTGTACAATTTGTCATTTGATGAGTTCCAAAAGAAGATTGTACAAGCACGGAGAAAGCATTTTCTAGATGATCACACATCACCTGCATTCGTTAAATAAAGGGTGATAGTGGAAGAAAGTAGGAAGAATCCAAATGCCAATGCCGAAGCCAACTTGGCCTTTGCAAGTGCAATAAGATTAAACATTCAGTATTTAACAACCAAGAATGAACAATTGGCATAAAACTTGTAGGTTGTTAGACAAGAGGTAGAAAAACTCCGCACAATAGCACAAAACACATTTTGCGTACATGTCTACTTCGAGGAGATGATGGAAGCGATACTTGCTGAAGTATCAACACTTGGTGAAACCATGCAGAATCTGTATGAGGAGTTTGTGACCATACATAAATAATTTGTTCGTTTTCATGGCCTACAACAACAAATCAAATATTTTGTTAAAAATCTCAAGAATGGACAAGTTTTCATTACTTAGGTGAAATAATGGTTAATGTGATACAACGGGGGACTACTTGACCTCGGGAATAAAATGAAGCTGCAGGCAAAGTTGGAGAGAGCAAGAGTTTAGATTTTGATTTAGAAAAACAAGAAACTCGCCTCATTTATTGGTAGAATTTAGGCCTCATATGTAAGGTTATTTAGTAGTTTGGATGTCTTGGTGAAAACACACAAGATCCCATCAGTTGTATTGCTCACCAAAACCAAACCCAGGAGCCAGGTTTGACAAGATATCGAAGAGTACCCAGAGAAACTGAGACATATTGCCATCAAGGAAGATTTGGAGTTGAAGAGACAGAACATGCCGAACTAAATCGATGGTCCTGTCCAAATTAGAACAATGTTGGTCATGCTTGAGAGGGAGGTTGAAACTGGTTCCAAGTCATTATACCTGGATGTCATGGAGGCTTGAGTTGCTTCCATCCAGATGCCATCATGAAGTTTAGTGATGTCATCACATAGTACCAAGCTTGGCACCTATATGTGACCGAGAAGCATCAAGTGGAAGTTGCCGAGCTAGAGTTTCCCCAAACTCAAGCATCATAATATTTTATGTTGTTAGGGAGACAAGTTAGCTCTACCCTATTTTGTATTATATGGGTATGAGTGTAAAATGTAATATTATTCGTAATTATTTTGTAAAATGAAATTCCAATTCTCAATATTGGAATGTGAAGAGTTATAATGTAATGTAATGAGTCATTCAAAAGAATTTGAAGAGTCATGAGGGTAATACAAAGGTCACAAAGGGGAGTTGAAGGGCCATCCACCCCTCTGTTATAAATATAATCTCATAACTCATGTAAGGGAATTGTGGGAGCCAAGCTTTTGGATAGGCTTAAGCTTAAAAAGAGCTTGGGATTTTTTTGAGAGCCTTGGCTTCTCTATAGCACAAAGCATGTATACTTCTTTGGAGGAGCAGGTGTTCTTGACTTTAATGTTCCACTATTAGGGTTAGTGCTCCATCAATGATGTATGTATGAATGGAAATTTCACTTATAATAAAACTCAGAGCTGACACACTCTCATGCATATGTTGTGAATATAGTAGGATTATTCTTGTTGTATTTTCAATTTATGTTATTTAAATTATGCTTATGATTATGAACTATTTTGTTTGAATTTGTATGAATCTTGTTGAATGTGTGTTGTCATCTTAATTCGTCACCTTAACTTGTGGACTATTCCGCATGTCATCTCGTGATGTCATTATGCTCTTGTGTTTCTTTCATGCTACATACTATTACAAGCTTCCAAGGGGCACACTTCCTTTTCCCTTTGTGTGTTGAAGCCTTCATGCATCGCACTTGAATTTTAGAAGGGTCACACACTTTCTCTCACCAAAGTTACCGTACTTCAATCTGCACGTTTTCATAGTTAAGGCATAACATTACCGCCCACTGCCGGGACTCCTACTCCAAATGGTGTGAGGTATACTTGGGACTTTATATCGGGGAGATCCCTTGAATGTTCACGGGTCCAACATCGTCAACATTTCTGGCACTAGAAGGAGGGCCAAATGATAATATGAGCCCTTGAAGTCTGTTCTGAATTTCTGCACTCATTTAATGACTTCTTCCCAAATCATAACCCTGACATGTTTTTCTAGACGCACAAATCTAAAAGTGCCGATGAGAATTATGGATGACTTTTCAAATTTGAAATTTAATGGCGAGGGTGAAACAACCTTATTTGAACATACCACCCATTTTCTTGATTTTTGCACAAAGCACAATATCCATTGTGAGGATGTTGGCTGTAGGTTTTTCATTCTCAAATTCGAAGGGTGCGTACAAGAATGGTGTAACACATTTCCTAATGACTCCATACACTCTTTCAAACAACTTGTCACAAAGTTGTTCCATGCCTTTGATATGTATGATTGTAAAACTTTGTGCAAGAAAATTCTGAATTTGCGAAAAGCACCTAATGAATCCATCCATGATTTTCACGATCGTTTTATTAATTTTTTCATTGAATTTCTAGAAGATGATTTTGATTTGTATTTCTTGGTTGAAAGATTCCTATATCTTGTTCACATGTCAGAAAATATTTTGAACCTCTCCCAACATACCTTGGTATTAGAGCTTCTAAATCTGCGACAGATGAGGTTGTCGTTCCAAGTGACCCTCCATCCCCTTCTCATAAAAAAATTCCAATACCATAGGTTGAGGTGGGAGAATTTGAGAATTCATCCGCTGATCTACCACCATCTTCTCCCACCCCACATACTCAGAATTTCAACACAGGTTTGGACTGCGAATTCGATGGTCACGATGAAGTGTTATTTCCTCATCCTCCCTCATTTGGTTCCTTTGATCCTCTGGACGATGAGTTGTTGTGTTCACCTATTTTGAATCCTTATTTTGATGTTCATGAAGTTCAAGTTTCAGATGGAGTTAGTGTTGAGCAGCCAACTTGCGATATCATGTATGATGATTATGTGTGGGAGCTCACAGTTGAACAAGAATTTATGATGAAGGGTGATTCTTCTCCTTTTGCACCTCTCCCTCATTACCCTAACATCTTCCATGATATTGTCACCCCTGTTAAATATTGCGAAGAGCTAGTTTCTGATCATTCTCAGAAAGTGTGGAATGTCAGTTTTTCATGCAAATGCGAAGAGGAAAAATATGTTTTTCCTGATCTTTCCAATCTCTCATCTTATCTTTCTAGAAATATAGAGGGTGAAATTTATCATTCTCCAACATATGTTATTTATGATTCACCATATCATGAGGATTCCTCTATTGATAATCTTGAAATTTATGATCGTGGTTGTTGTTAGGGTCCTATAATATAGGTAATCAGAGTCTATCTGTCTAGCTATTTATTTATAGATCTCTAAGTTATGTTTAATAGTTTTTATTTTAAATGAGTTTTAATTTTACAATATATATAATATATTAAAATTATTTATTTGAAATATTAAATTTAATTTAAAAATAACTTAGCCACCCAATCTCTAAACTGGAACTTAAATAAGTCAGTCACAAGTCAAAATTGAAAAGTCAAATCACAATCTATGACTCCACCCCACGGGACACTTCACGCATTAAAATTTCCTACTGTAAAACGCCTCGAGATGTGTGAATGAAAAAAATCAATGGTATCGATGGATTGGGGGTTGCCTATTTGACATTTAACCTATGAAAGCAGAAGGAGGCCAAGTAAAAACAAAATTTTTAGAGAAAAAATACATGTTTTTTGCTATGGTATAAAGAGGATAAATGCATGGGAAAAGAAATGTGGATAAATACTTATCCAGAAAAATTTACGGGAGTAAAAGGGTAAAGTAAAAATACTTTACGAACCATGGAAAAATAGGACATGGTTTTTAAAATTCATGGGAAGGAGAAACAAGACATGGTTTTTAAAATCCATGGAAGGAGAAACAAGACATGGATTTAAAAACAAGACATGGATTTCAAAACAAGAGGATGGTTTATTAAATCATTCAAAGAAATATTTTGAAAATTTACTTTTTGAAATTCATTTATACATTTAAGAAAAATATTTGGAAATATTATTCAAAATATGTTATTCGCAAATATTTTGGGACAATGATACTATTTAATGATGATGAAGGCAAAGACTATGGAAAAGGGTTTGACACATAAATTTGATTTAACTCTAAAATAAAGATAATTTATTCATCAACTAGGTGGGAAACATCAACAGGCATACAATTACTTTCAGATTTTTTGGCTCATAAATAACAATCAAAGGGACAACTAGTTGATATAGGTGGTAGAGTTAATCAAATTTGAGAGGGAAGCTAGCAAGTTTTGTGAAGATAACTTCAACCTCTCCAGATTCCAAGGTAGAGGATCAACATTCAAAAAACCAATTTCCAGATTTGAAGGCTAAAGATTTTTCAGCAGTTCCAGATTTCCTGTAGTTTTCCATTGATTGATTTAATCTTTAGTTTATTGTTCAAACTTTTCTAGAAATTGTGAGATATTATTTTGTAATCAGTTCCTTTTTGGAATCTGAAGTTAATTTAGAAAAAATTCTATAAATATATTGTAATAAGGTTTAACAAGGGTCGGAACTTGTATGAAGAAAGGAACCACATTTTGATGTAAGCTATGCATTGTACTGAAGTGATCAATTTGCAATAATACAAAGAGTTTTTGTTCCATGATTCCCATGTCAAACCATTTGGTGATGTACTTTCTCATGTGAAATTGTTATTTTCTCAGTTTTCCATATGTTTTATATCTTTATTGTTTTAAGAAGATTAAGGGATGATTTTTCTTAAGTGTACTCTGCTCTGGCTTGTAAACACTATCGATGTTTTCATTCTGATGTTAAGTATAGAATTCATCTTAACATGATCTATATTTAATTGAACTTAAATCATATTCATCTTATATACTCCAAAAATACTTTAAAAGATCCAAAAGTTTGACTATCCTGCCCTGTTACAACTACTCTATTATTTTTGTATTTGATCACCCTAAGATCCATGAATCCAACCCAATAGACTTTCCTTGCTATTTTCAACCAAATATTTGAAAAACCAAACTCAGAACTCAATAACTAGCCTAATATATTAACAAAAATATAAATAAAAAGAGAGACCCCTCACTGAAGTTAGAAGGGCTAGATCCAACTTTTCAAGGGGTTTTGTGGTTACCTCTGGGTTTCTCTCCACAAACTTGGGAAATTACAGAGTAATGAAAATATGGTGACCATATTGAGGAACGAAATGTTTCATCTTCCCCAGGAAAGACTATCAAAATTCAGATTTGGTTGCTGACGGTGGACAACAGTCAGACATATGAAGGCTAAAACATTCATCTGGCGACTCCAAACAATTTCAAGCTGATCTAAAGACTCCACTGGCAACAAGATCCATAAATCAAGATGATTTCTCAATCTAGAAGGTATTCTCCTATGCATCACATTGATATTCCAGGCTTTTCAAACCACATGCTTGGTGTAAGTTGGCAGACTTATTTACCTACCTTCAAAGATGAAATAGGAGATGATGCTGCTTTGCATCTGATTAGGTTTCATATGCACATATGTAAGTTTAAAGTTAAATTTCATGAAGGTTTTCTTATGAATATATTCATGGTTTCCTTGGAGGGAAATGCACAATCATGGTATGAAAGCTTTCCAAGTAATTATTTTCATACAATGTTTTATGAGAGATATAAAAAACACCATCATTCTTTGTTGCTGGTCAAAGATTGTTGCACACATTTTCGGAATTTTATTGAGGATTTAGAAAGTTTTATGAATACAATCTTATGGATGAGGAGATTATAGAGGCTATTCATGAGACACCTTTCAACCATGAAGAATATGAAGGAGCTAGCTACTATGTCACTCAACAAAATTTCCAGCAAGTAGTTATTTCTCCCATGATTGAAAATGAAACAAATCTACATTTCAATGACCCACTTTCTCATGAACTTGTTGATGAAATTTCACAACCTTTATACATTTCAGAAGAACAAGAGAACAAGCATCCCAGTTGTAATGAAGAAACAAAGCTTACAAATGATAGTTTGCAGCAATTTTGTCATATTTTGAGAAAGGAAAATGACCATTCTAGTTACCTTGCATTCCCTTCTTCTCCTGAGTTTTTAATTCAGGAAAAAAATTCTGAAAATCAGAATTTTGAGTTTGCTAGCATAGAAACCTAGGAAAGGCATGATCCATTGATTATCTTTAGCAATAATATGCAACACGTTTGTTCCTTTAAGCTTAATGCAGAAATTTCTGAAGAGCAGATTTATGAATCTACTTGCACAAAGATTCTCAACAACAAAATTATTCAGGATAATTATGAGGTAGAGAAGATTGTTCTAGACGCCTTGGGTGTAGAACTTTTTGTTATTCAAGATGTGGCTGCCTCAATTGAAAATATGCCTCCAGGTTCAGATAATGAAGGGTTTTCTGAAGAAGAACAGGTTGTCTTGAAACCTATGTTTGCTATTGTTGTGGATGAATTGGTTTTTTCAAATGAAGATAACAAGATTGATGAACAAATTACTCCCTTTTCTTTAGAAATCAGTCCTTTTGCAGATCATCAAAATGTAACTTTTCATGTTTTTCAAGATCCTTTGGCCAATCTGTTGCAATCATCAAGGAAAATGGTTGTTCTTATGTTTGTGGATTACAGTTAACAACTTTAGAGGAAGTTTGAGTTACCAATCTCATATCGTTTCTGCCTGCTCATGAGAAGTATGAACATAATTCAATCAAGTAGCCATTTGCTTGATTGGCTACATTGGAGAGAAGAGATCACCTAGTGTATATACTTTCAGTAGGTGTGGACGACCTGATCAAAGTTTGAAGCCAGAGGAGAAGGCCCTAAGACTTTGGTGATGAGTTGTCAAATTGTTAATTTATTTTAATGTTTGCAGCAACATGACCTGATCAAAGTTTGAAGCCAGAGGAGAAGGCCCTAAGACTTTGGTGATGAGTTGTCAAATTGTTAATTTATTTTAATGTTTGTAGCAACATTTTTAGTTTGCAGTGTATAGTTCAGATTATAGTTTGAATAATGAATTTGGTTCAAATTGAGGATTGGAACATATTACCAGTTGGGTTCCATTTGCAGTGGCTTCAAGGCATAGTTCTTGGTGCCTCACAGGGAGGATGCCATCCCCATTGGAGCCACTGTTAGGGTCCTATAATATAGGGAATCAAAGTCTATTTGTCAAGTTATTTATTGTGGTTCTTATAGTCTAAATTGTCTTTGTATAAATGTCCCTAAGGGGTCATCAGAGGGGTGTCGTAAGCCAGTTGTCAAAAACCTGGATGAAATGTCTCTAAGTTATGTTTAATAGTTTTTATTTTAAATGAGTTTTAATTTCACTATATATATATTATATAATATATATATATAGTATATATATATATATATATAGTAAATTATTTATTTGAAATATTATACTTAATTTTAAAAATTAAACTTAGTCACCCAATCTATAAAACTATAGGAACCACATTTTATTTTATGCTAAATACGATTTAAATATCATGAGAAAGCAAAAGGAGGTTGAGTCAAAATTTTTGTAGATAAGAAAGACATGTTTTTTGCTATGGTATAAAGAGGAGAAATGCATAGGAAATGAAATGTGGATAAATACTTATCCAAAATATTTTACAAGAGTAAAAAGGTAAAGTAAAAATATTTTACCAACCATGGCAAAACATGACATGGTTTTTAAAATCCATGCGAAGGAGAAACAAGACATGGTTTTTAAAATCCATGCGAAGGAGAAACAAGAGATGGTTTTTAAAATCCATGGGAAGGAGAAACAAGACATGGATTTCAAAACAAGAGGATGGTTTATGAAATCATTCAAAGAAATATTTTGAAATTTTATTTTTTGAAATTCATTTATAGGTTTAACCAAAATATTTGGAAATATTATTCAAATATTTTCTTCCCAAAAATTTTGGGATGGTGATGAACTATTTAAAGTTTATGAGGGAAAAGATTATGGAAAAGGGTTTGACACATAAATTTGATTTAACTCTAAAATAAAAATAGTCTATTGATCAACTAGGTGGAAAACATCAATAGACATGCAATTACTTTCATATTTTTTGGCTTAGAAATAACAATGAAAGGGACAACTAGTTGATACATGTGGCAGAGTTAATTAGATTTTAGAGGGAAACTAGTAGGTTTTGTGAAGAAAACTTCAACCTCTCTAGATTCCAAGGCAGAGGATCAACATTTAAAAAACCAATTTCCAAATTCAAAGGCTAAATATTTTCCAGCAGTTCCAAATTTCCTGTAGTTTTCCAGAGATTGATTTTATCTTTAATTTATTGTTCAGATATTTCCAGAAATTGTGAGATATTATTTTTTAATCGGTTCCTTTTTGGAACCTAAATTTAGTTTAGCAAAAAAATTATAAATATATTGTAATAAGGCTTAACAAGGGTTGGAACTTGTATGAAGAAAGGAGACACATTTTGATATACGCTGTGCATTGTACTGAAGTTGTCAATTTGCAATAATACATAGAGTTTTTGTTCCAGGATTCCTTCCTGTGTCAAACCATTTGGTGATGTACTTTCTCATGTGAAATTGTTATTTTCTTAGTTTTCCATATGTTTTCTATCTCTATTGTTTCAAGAAGATTAAGGGCCAAATTTTCTTATGTGTACTCTACTATGGCATGTAAACAATATCAATGTTTTCATTATGATGTTGAGTATAGAATTCATCTCAGCATGTTCTAGATTTAATTGAAATTAAATCATATTCATCTTATACACTCCACAAATACTTTAAAATATCCAAAATTTTGCCTATCCTGCCTTGTTACAACTGCTATGCTATTTTTGTATTTGATCACCCTAAGATTCATGACTCCATGCCAATAGGACTTTCCCTACAATTTTCAACCAAATATTTGAAAAACCAACCTCATAACTCATTAACTAGCCTAATATCTTAAAATAGAAATCTAAATAAAAAAAGAGATCCCTCTCTGAATCTGGAAGGGCTCGATCCCATCTTTGCAAGTGGTTTTTTGGTTACCTCTAGGTTTCTCTCCATAACCTTGGGAAATTACGGAGTGATAACAATTTTCGTGATAATTTCATTGATTCATTTGATCACGATTCTGATTTTTCCACTGTCAATCTTTCAAAGCCACTAATATTTGATGATCCATCTTCTGAGCTGTTGGAACTTCCCCAAGCTGTTGAGTCGCTTCAGCTCGTGCTGATGGTTATGTCAGGTTCTTGTAGTCTCGCGGTTTGTTCCACTTCTGATTAGAAATGTGTTGAATCTTTTCAGGCTCCTCATCCCTTTGTCGCATGCAATGAAAATCAATCCATTTTACAATTTTCATATCCTCCATCTGTATCACATGATCCTATGGCTCAATCATTGGAGGAGTCATCCGTGGTGAGCACGGTTGCAAAATGAAAATTTTCTTCTTTCTTTATGTTCGCCTGTTTTCTCAGTTTGAAAGTTTGTTCTTGCATGTCTTTAGGTCGCAATGTGCCTAAACACCACAATGCACCTGCATACTGTATTCTATGCGCATTTCATTCTTACTTTTCTGCATGTACTTCCAAATTTTGAACTTTTTTGGTCTGCATTGTCCTACCTTTTTGGTTTATTGTTATGCTTGTCTATCTTTCTTAACATACATTCCCTCACGTACATGGGCAAGCTAATGCACTGGTGGCTACATTGGAAGTATCACTTCATGTGAGTTTTGCCTATGCTCTGATTAGGTTAAGAGTAGGAGTAGTTTTACTTTACTTAGTTGTTTTCTTTGAATTGATTTCCACTTTGGTTCTTTCCTTTTGTTTTCTTTATTTTAAGTTATAGGATAGTTTCCGCATGAGACTATGTTTGTCTTCTAAAGTAAGCTTGGTGAGATCCAAGAGGAAGTTTTACTGTTATTAACGCTTGGTTATCTATCTATTACCTCTCTTTATGTGAATCTTTCATTTCTTTTAGTCGATGATACTCTGATGGAAAATATGTTCCTTTCGGAGAAAGTCGCAGTGAAATCACGATGCTTTCACTTTTAACTAGTACTGCCTACTCTAATCGGTCTTTTATTTTCGGTTAATGCTTTTCAACTAAGTTAAGTAGAGTAAGGAGGGGAGGAAAACCTTAAAAAGTATGTTAGAGGTGTATATAAATATCCTTCTCTGAAGGGACAACCTCTTATACTCTCAATAAGTCAGGATCCCTCTTTTGGCCCCATGAATTGAATAAGTGTCTATGTGCATTTCTTTGAACAAATATAAAATGAAAAAAATGGAAAATGAAATAAAGGGCGAAAGAAGGGAAGGGTTTCCTATGTAGAGAGGTGAAGAAAGAAACTCCACTGTGGTACTATCTAGGCTCGCTGGTAGTGGAGCAATGTTTGTGTTCCCAAAGTGACTCAGTTATTATTAATAAATTATTGATAATTAAATATCTATTTGTATCTTCAATGTAACATACTAATCAAAATCAAACTTATATACATATAATCACAATAAATATTTGTTTAGAAACTTTTTGGCGAAATCACATAATTGATCATTTGTCGACGCGTTTCGAACCAACTAGTGTGGTTCATCGTCAGGACAAGTTGAAGATACATATCCAGAATAGCGAGTTAAATAGTCCAAGCAGAGACTCCAATGGCTAAAAAGACTAACGGCTATTTTTCAACTTAAGGACTCAGTCAAACCTCCTTTAACTAAATTAATATTAATATTCTTTATAATTATTATTATACTTCTGGAGCTAAGAAAACTGGGTAAAAATTAACCAGATCAGAGGTTAGATATTAAAATTAATCTATTTATATATTTAAATTATTAAACATTTTAAGCAAACAACAACTGTACATAAGTTATTATCATTAAATTACTGATAATTAAACATATAGTTGTATCTTCAATGTAACATACTAATCAAAATCAAACTTATATACATATAATCACAATAGATATCTTAAGCAAACAAAAACTGTACATAAGTTATTATCATTAAATTACTGATAATCAAATATATATTTGTATCTTCAATGTAACATACTAATCAAAACCAAACTTATATACATATAATCACAATAAAGTTCTTAAGCTAAGGGATATCACATCCTCCCTTGCTTATATTTTCCACCATCATGTTGTCTCAATTAATTCTTTCTTTTTGGAAATCATTTCAAAATCTAAACCATAGAAGGATAAGATTCCTTAAAATCATCCTCCAATTCCAAGGTTAATTTTTCTAGAGTGAATTTTTTTCGTTAAGTATTCAACTACACCACTTCTCTATTCCGCATGGTAGCCACCCTTCGGTCTAGAATACCCAGTGGTTCTCTTAGGAACTCTCCCTCTAGTTACACATGTACAATCTACTAATCAATCAAATGAGAAGGATCATGTACACATTTCTTTTATAATGAAACCTGAAACACATTATGGATCTTAATGTTGGCTAGTAAGGCTAGTTGATAAGTAATAGGTCCAACTCTAGCTAACACTTCAAAGGGTCCAAAATATCTAGGAGATAGCTTAGCAAAACTTCCAAACCTGAATGTATTTTTCTTAGGTTTGACTTTCAAGTATACATGATCCCCCACATTGAATTCTTTTTGAGTTCTCTTCAAATTCTCATATCTTTTCTAGTGATCTTGAGCTGTTTTCAAGTTCTGTTTGACTTGCTTGACTATTTGTTCCATTTATTTTAACATGTTTGTTCCTAGTAGGAATTTGTCTTCAAGGTGATCCAAACTCAAATTTACTTTGTATCTTCTTCCATAGATGAATTCAAATGGACTTTTTTTTAAAATAATTTTGATACCCATTGCTATATGCAAATTCAACTAGATGTAAGTAATCCTCCCATTTAGTTTGTTTATTCTGCACATACATTCTTAACATATCCTCCAATATCTGATTGGTCCTTTTTGTTTGACCATTAGTTTAAGGATGATAGGATGTGCTAAAGTTTAACTTGGTTCCCAAGTTTTCAAATATTCCCTTCTATAATTTGGAGGTGAACTTAGCATCTCGGTTTGAAATTACAACCTTAGGTATCCCATAAAGTAATCTCCCTCATAAAATTTTTTGTAATTTTTATAGCCTTTAAAGTGGATTTGATTGGAATGAAATTCGTTTCCTTGCCAAGTTTTTCAACTACAACCTTAATAACATCATGTCGTTTCCTACTTGGTAGCCTAGTAATAAAGTCCATTGAGATGTTTGTAACAAAATTCTTGGTAATGGTTGTAACAAAATAGAAGGATGTTGATGAGATGCCTTAACTTGTTGGAATTCAAGACATCTTGCTACATATTCAGCTGTCTCACTTTTCATGTTTGGCCAATAGAAATCTTTCTTCAACATTGTAATGAACTTTTTATGACTAGGGTGACGAGTTGTTCGTCTTTTATGCAACTCATATAATACATTTTTTTTTTCAAATTTACTTCATTTGGTATGTAAATTCTTCCTCTAAACAACAACAAATATTGGTTGTTAATTGAGAAACCATATACTTTTTCTCCCAAAATTTTAGTTTTTTTTTTGTAGTTTTTCTTTAATTTTCACATACTTTAGATTTGAATTTGCAGCTATTTTGGCTCTTTTTAGCTAGATTTTTTGACCAACGGTTTTGTTGTTGCAACAAAAATATATTTAAGTTTTCTTCTTAAGGCATCAAATATCTTGTTTTCCTTCCCTTTGATGTGTAAAATCTCAAAGTCATACTCACTAATGAATGCGAACCATTTAGCTTGTCTAGCATTCAAGATAGGCTGATCAAACAAACATTTGACTCATGTTATCTGTCGTTAGCTAGAATTTTCTCCCTATCAAATAGTGTCTCCACATTTGAAATGCATGAAACATTACTATTAATTCCAAATCATGTGTAGCATAGTTTTTCTCATGTTCCCTAATTTTTCTAGATTCATAGAAAATGGCATGGCCATCTTGGATTAAAACTCCTCCCAATCCTTCCTTGCTTTCATCTGTGCACACCATGAATTCCTTATTGGGATCAACCAATTTTAAAATGGGACATTGACTTAAGAGTTGTTTAAGTTTGTCAAAACTAGCTCGACACTTGGGGCTCCACTAAAACTTGATTCCTTTCTTTTGTATATTAGTGATTGGATAAGAAAGTTTCGAGAACTTTTCTATAAATCTCCTATAATATCCTGTGATGCCCATAAAGGATCTAACCCCTTCCAAATTCTTGGGTATTGGCCCCTCAAAAATTACTTATACCTTTTGTAGGGTCTACAACAATTCCTTCTTCTGATGAAACATGTCACAAATAATGTATTTTCTTGTGGTAGAATGAACATTTTCTAAATTTAACATAAAGTTCATTATCCCTTAGAGTCTGGAGGACCATATTTAGATGTTGATCATGTTCTTCCTTTTTGAATACACTAAAGTATTATCTGTGAAGACAATGACAAATTTTCCCAAGAATGGCCTTAACATATTGTTCATGAGACACATGAATTGGACGATGCATTAGTCAACCCAAATTGCAGCACCATATACTCATAGTGCCCATAGCAGGTGTAGAAAGATGTATTGTGTATATCTTCATCCTTGATTCTAATTTGATGGTATCCAGACCTTATATCATTCTTTGAAAATATAGAAGCTCCCATAAAACAAGTCATCTATTCTTGGTAAGGGGTATTTGTTTTTCATGGTCATCTTATTCAACTATCTATAATCGATGCATAATATCAATGTTCCATCTTTCTTTTTCACAAAAAATACTTGTGCTCCCCAAGTAGACTTACTTTGTCTAATGTACCTTTTGACTAATAATTGTTGCAATTGAATTTTTAATTCCATTAATTTAGGTACACTCATTATATATGGGGCCTTGGTGACTGGAACAACACCAAGTATAAGATAAATTGTGAAATCAATGTCCCTTCTTGGAGGGAATCTTGGTATTTATTATGGAAATACATATTTAAACTCCTTTAATATAGGGTATTTGACTAATGATGGTTGCTGGTCATTTTCAGACAATTCTTGCACTTGAACAATGAATAATTTGCAATCCTTCCTAGCATACTTCTTCATTTGCACAACAAAAATATTCTTGACAATTTTTTTTCTTGGTATGCCTTAAACCACATAAGATTTTCCTCCATCATCCACACAGGTAAAGGACTTGTCTAGATAATTTAATATCACTTTGTGTTTTCTAACCAGTCCATTCCTATGAGGATATCATAAGATCCTAATGTTAAAATATTTAAATTGATCGCAATTTGCATTGATTTAAGGTCTATAGTGTAGTTCTTACTAATTTTAGACACGTTTATTTTGGTCTCGGTAGCTAGCTATACTAACCAAGGCTTATGCTGTTTTTCCTTTCTAAGTTTACATTTTTCAACTACAACAAGTGAGACATATCCTAAATTAGATCCTAGATCTATAAGAACAAATACATTATTTTCAAACATATTACCTTGTACTTATACCATAGTTGAATGATGATCTATCTCCCTTCAATCTAATGCAACACTGATCCTTGGTATATTACAGGCTACATCATTTACTGTTGATGCTCACTGAATTTGAATTAACACTATTTTCTTCTTTAATGGATTTTGTGGACAATCTCTCCACACGTGATTCTCACCACAACTACAACACTTTATGGGAGGTCTCATAGATTCACTGAAGTTTTTATTGCTTACTGTAGTTCCTCCTTTTTGTCCAGTATTTTTCTACTGATTATAATTTATGTTATAATTTCCAACTTCTATACTTTTTGTAAAAGTGGTCTTTTTAAATCCCATTTCTTACTGCTGAATTTTTCTGGTTTCTTGGATACTCATCCTTTATAACTTTCTCCTTTTTTTTTCTACTTTGGTTGAAGCATTGTTTTGCTTTCTTAATAGCCTCATCCATTGCTTTTGGCTAGTCAAATTATTTTCTTTCTCTAAATGAGAAAGATAGACAACTGAAAAATCTTTAGATTTTCACTTTTTCTTCTTTCAAGTATGGGACACACCTCAATAGACTCATGAATTTATTGACAAAATCATTCATAGTGAGTTGTTCCAATTTCAACTCATGAAATTCCCTAGATTTTTCATCAAAGTACCTTTCAGTCAAATGCTTCTTCTTAAATTCCTTCTTGAACAACCTCCAAGTTAGATTCTTGCCTATGATTCTTTTAACAACTTTATTTTCTTCCCACCATAAAGCTACCTTACCAGTCAACTAACATGTGGCTAGCCTTGCCTTAAGATTACTTGGATACTTTTACACCTCAAAATATTTGGACATACTGAGGAGCCACACCTCAACTCCTTTAGTTTCGCCATTGAAATTGGGAGGTCTCATTTTCATAAATTCTCCTTATAACTGAGAGGATTTCCTTTTTCTGGATGAAGAGGTGCTACTACTTGACTTTTGTTCATCTTGATCACTAGACTCATTAGTTTCATTATTAGTAGAAGTTTTTGAATTACTTATGGTTGTAGTACTAACATATTTACTTTTATTTCTCTTCTTACAAGTCTTTTTACTAGAATTTTCCTTGTCTAGCTTTCTAAATAGATACCTATTAATTTCCTCTTGGTCTTCTCTTGATTTGACTAGCCTTTCCTGATTTTATTTAATATCATCTAGTTCAGTTTTCAGATTCCTTATTACTTGCATCAATCCAAGATTTTTCCCTTCCACATTACTGGTTCCACCTCCAACCATTCCCATCTTAGTATCATATTCCACTTCACCTCTAGGTGATCCCATAGAGGTTTTATCATTAAACTCTTATACCATTTCCAGTTCTTTTGTTCTTCAATATAATCTGTTCATGACATGTGTAGTAGTTTTAGTTTGTTGTACCCAAGAAAGGTGAAATGCTATAACCTGTCTCTAATACCACTTGATAAGACCCTTAAACTATCAAATTTACTCTACAATTTTTATTTTATTTTATTTTTATATCTACATATATTTCTTAAATTATGGATACATGAATAGATTAACAATATCCTGATAAATGTGATAATATTTGACTCAGTACTAAGCATTCATAATTTTTATACATGTCAAGATCCTAACACTTATTATAACAATATTTAATGGAATTGAGATGGAACAAAGACCAAGTTCCCTACCAAAAGACTTCACTATGTTCATGTTTACTTTTAAAATTTTGTCCTTGTTACTGCTCAATTTAGCAGGGGTCCTAGGAGGGGTTCCAAAGGGAATACTACTAAACCAAGTGGAAAAAACGTGACAAGGAAGCACCGTCACCTTAGTCGATGTCCCATGTTATTTACAAATTGTCATCGATGGGAGGAGTTCGAGTATTAGGAAATCACTAGGAATGATGAGTCAATTATAAGATAGGCAGTGATTTCTAGAGCCCATTCACAAGACATAGTCAAATAATAGGGAATTATTACTTTAAAATCAAGGTGAAGGGATCTCTAAGAAAGGCTCAAAGGAGGCTTAGACCTATGGATTAGAGGTATTCCTTAATAAGGGATGAATTATACCTAATATTCCCTTTTGAAGCAAGGTTTCTAAGGGTCTTTGTGAGATAAGGAATAATGGAGATGTGGGACTACAAAGAAGCCCAAGGGCACCCAAACAAGACCTAGAGTTTAGGGTGTAACCCTCAATAAAGGAACTAGGTCAAGCAAGGGGGAAGAATGTGTCAATAATAGATGAAATTATTTTGAGTTTTCTAGCAAAATAGATCCCTTTTAAGGCTGCTAACCTAGGAGGAATAAGAAACAAACAATTTTGGAGATAGGGCTTGGTGTATCTCACAAACCGACAGTGGGATTGGATTCAAATTTGGAGGGCATGTGGAGGACACCCCAAAGAAGTTCCTAGACAATTCACTGAAATATGATCTCTAATGAAATTTGTTGGATGCCCTAGGTAGGTCGTCTAGGGTTAGGGCAGAAAAATTATGGAAAAAAAAGGAAGATTTAGGGTGATCATCAATGAATTGAGACCAGTGCCTAGCCAATTGTGGAGAATGGAGTCAAAGTGAAATTGGTTTAGGATTTTCTCTCCTTCAAGGATTCATATTGCAAATTTCCTAGCCCTAGAGTGCAAACTACAAGGTTACAACAATAATTTATGCTTCGACATGCAAATTTTAATGGAATTTCAAGGTCAAAGTTTCATAACCCACCCCTAGGAACATTAAATTGTTATTGCCAAGATGAGTAACATATGCAATGAGCCAAGATCACAAGTGATTCATGAATTCACATCAATATTAGGGAACAAGTAAAATCAAGACATAATATTTCATAAATTAGACTTTAAGCATCAAAATTTCACATGAAATAACACTTACTTGACAAAAGAAGTATATCCATGCAGTAGACTTGCAAAAATGAAGCTCCAAGACAAGATAAAAATGATCCAAACATCAAAATGCATCAAATAATATACAATTCATTCAACAATAGTAGGTCTAAGTTATTTTCTCCAAAGAGATACAAATCCAAATGATGCTGAGAGGTGAAGTGATCCTTTCTCATATTTATACATTCCTCTAAGGAGTTTGAATGGATAAATTAGGTCTAATAATTCCCCTAAAATAAAAATAATGTGAAAAATAAAATCCTTTTGGTGACAATACCACCAAATAGCTCCATAATATGAAAAATAAGTCTCTCAAGGGAGCCAAAATGATAATACAATAGCTAGGAGGGCCATTGGAAGACCTACTGAAGTCAACCATGTGACAAAATGAATGTAAGGGCTCCAAAAATAGTGATGCAGTGATGCAGGAGCATCCAGACTTAGCCAACAATGTGAAAGTTTGTCCACATGTTGTGGCTAAACAAGTTGAATTTCATTAACCTGATTGGTCAAAAGTCAGTTTTACTGAGAGGGTTGGATCTCTCAAGAAATGAGTTGTATTTCATTATTGTAATACTTGGAAATTGTCTTTTTTTAGGTTCAAAGATAAGTTGTTAGCATAGGTACATGGTAGAGCTAGGAATTAGAGATTTACTATTAGATTGATTAAAAATAGAGATCGAGTTGTTCAGCAGAGTTAGAGTAATCTTCGATTGAATAAAGGAAGGAAAAATGTAATATATATAGAGACAGAGGGATCGAGGAAGAGAACTGAGTGGAGTGAGAGTCAAGAAATAGTGTGTGGATTTACATTGAAACAAAGGTATTTTTATTTGTTGTAATCGAGTCAAGGTCGAGACTCTGTAATATCTTTTATTATGAATAATTGATGCTGTGCGTGTGATTGATTATCAAGTCTGTGGAAATCCTCGTTGTGCTTTTGTTTCTTTGTATTCGGGATAGGGTTGACGATTTCTCTGTTTTCAGGCTTCGTAATAGAAAACACAGAGTTAATAGAAAAATCGTGGGACTTTGTAATTTTAACAGTGTTGAATCGGATAATTTCTCAGCCAATTATTCCAGTTTGAACCAATGAAGCGAGCCTTCCCCAACTGTTGGATCACCATATATTACATCGCAAGATTATTTAATAGAAGAGCGGGTTTTAAACAGTGAAAGTGGTATTTCGGGTGGACCAAAAGCTGTAATCTTTATTTCAAGGAAGGCCTCTGATTTCACTAACTATAGGAAACGTAGCACTCGGGTGGAGAGATAAAACCACTTTTTTCGGGCGATTACTCTCCGTGCAAGTTGTGCCTCCGAAATCCTTGTGAACTATTGGATCTGGCGCGAGTTGATCGATGGTGGAGGATCAATAGATGACTTTGATTTTTTAGAGTGAATATTGACCGTTGGATCATTTAGATTGCGATATACAGTGAATTGCGAGCAATTCTATTTAAAAAGGGGAAATCATTGTTTTGGGCCTTTTTCAAAAGGCATTCCAGTTATAAAGGAAAAGGTCAGATTTCTAAAGAAATGGTGAACCACAGGATGATTGTTGAGACCTCTCAAACAATTAATTCCTGCGTCATTTGTGTAATCAGAGCATAGAGATTAAGGTTGATTGTAGAAAAAATGCTACTGAGGAGAGGAGCTGGGATTGGTTGAGGAAGACCTGAAGAAAATGCAGTACTACTGGAAGAGATCTGGAGTCTACATATGAGAATGGAAACAATTGAGACTGCTCAAAGAAGAACACCTGATGAAGGAGCTGACAATACTAAAGAAAAATCTTCTGAGGAAGAAGAAGAGGAGGAAAATGAAACCACCAGAGTTATCAAGGTGTTGGTGAAAGTAGGAGGAAAACCAAAGATGGAAATTCCTACGTATGAAGGGAGTCTCAATGTAGAAGAGATAATGGATTGGATCAATTCATTGGACAAATATTTTGACTATGAAGAGGAAGTTGACGACAAAAAGAAGGCGAAATTTGCAGTGACCAGATTGAAGGGTCATGTAGCTATTTGGTGGGATGAATTACAAACATCCTGAACGAGGAAAGGAAAGTCCAAGATCAAGCAATGGGACAAAATGGTGAGTAAAATGAAAGCCAAATTTATGCCTAAGCATTATCAGTTAAATCTTTTCAAACAATTGCAAAATTTAAGGTAAAAAGGAATGTCTGTTAAGGAATACACATAAGAGTTTTATAGATTGAGTATTAGAGTAGGGCACGCAGAAGATGACATGGAGAAGGTAGCTAGATATATCAATGGCTTAAGGTATGACATCGAGGATGAGATCAACTTGTTAAGTCTGAAGACTATTGAAGATGCCTATCAAGCAGGTTTGAAAGCGGAAGATAAGATGTTGAGAAAATAGAATCAAAGGAATAGAGGAAGAAGCTCAGTAAGATGTAGAGGAACTACCAGACCAAGGGGACAATAGTGTCAGCATGAAGCAAACAACTCAAGTAGCAGACCACCACAAAGGGGACAATTTAACATAGGAAGATTTGCACCCAGAGGAAGAGGCCGAGGAAGAGATGTTCAGTGTTACACATGTGGATAATGGGGACATGTGTCA
The DNA here is from genome assembly GCA_000404065.3 of Pinus taeda. NCBI lineage: Eukaryota > Viridiplantae > Streptophyta > Pinopsida > Pinales > Pinaceae > Pinus > Pinus taeda. The sequence continues at coordinate 234,740 of APFE030973859.1, read as the reverse complement.
TGGGATTGTCTTCATAATAAACCAGCAAGTCAGAGGAATGTGAATGTGGTTGAGGAAAAGCCAGAACCACCTCGACTTATGGAAAAGGAAGAATCCCCTGAAGTAGGAGAATCCCTGTTATTGAGGAGGACCTTTCTTAAGACAAAGAAGGAGATTGAATAACCAGTGCAGAGGAAGAATTTATTTAGAACTACCTGTAAATCAAAAGGTAAGTGTTGTAAAGTAATAATTGACAGTGGAAGCACTGAAAACTTTGTTTCTACAGAGATGGTGGACAAGCTCAGACTAGCAAAGACAATACACCCTACTCCTTACAAAGTATCATGGTTACAAAAAGGACATTAGATTATTGTGACAAAACAATGCAAGGTTGAGATACAAATTTGTACGTATAAAGATGTGATATTATGTGATGTAATGCCCATGGATGTATGCCATGTATTACTAGGAAGACTGTGGCAATTTGATCAAAAATCTATTCATGATGGGAGGAGAAACACTTATACTCTAGAGAAGGATGGAACTAAACATACATTGCTGCCATTGAAGGACGACGCTGACAAATGAACACCTGGAAGTAGTGTTATGCTGATGAGTGGGAAGGAGCTGTTACGAGAGGTTGAAAAACGTGAAGAAATGCATTTTGCTGTCATAGGGAGACCTAAGGTAATTTTGACTTCCATAAACCTAGACGATATACCTGAGGAAATCAAAACTTTGTTGAATGATTTTGCTGATATTGTTGTGGATGAGTTGCCAAATGCATTGCCACTGATTAGGGGTATTAGTCATCATATTGATCTAATACCAGGAGCAAATTTTCCAAACAAAGTAGTAGCAGCATACAGATTAACTCCTCAAAAGAACGCAGAAGTTGGAAGACAAGTGCAGTAGCTTATGGATAAGGGGCTAATCAGAGAAAGTCTTAGTCCATGTGTTGTACCAACAATACTCAGTCCAAAGAAAGGAGGTGAATGGTGAATGTGTACAGATTCCAGAGCTATAACAAGATCACTATCAGGTATAGATTTCCTTTTACCACGCATGGATGATTTGATGGATTGTTTGAGTGGATCAAAATATTTTACTAAAATAGATTTGAAGAGTGGATATCATCAAATAAGAATTTGAGAAGGTGATGAATGGAAGATAACATAAACAAATAGTGGGTTGTATGAGTGGTTAGTGATGCCTTTTGGACTCACTAATGCACCTAGCACATTCATGAGATTGATGAATGAAGTTTTGAAGGAATATTCAGGCAAGTTTGCTATTGTTTATCATATTCTAGTCTTTAGTAGAAGTAAAGAAGAAGATCTAGAGCATATTAAGTTGGTTCTAAAAACTCTACAGAAAGAGAAACTATTGATAAATCTGTAGAAAAGTAGTTTCATGAAGGAAGAATTAATTTACTTGGGATTTGTAGTTTCTAAAGAAGGATTGAAAATGGATCTAGAGAGAGTCCAAGTAATTTGGAACTAGCCTATTCCCAGAAATATATTTGAGGTAAGGAGCTTCCATGGTCTTGGAAGTTTTTACAGAAAGTTTATCAAAGGCTTTAGTCAGATTTGTGCACCAATTATTGAAGCAATCAAGGAGACTAATCAACCATTCAAGTGGACAGAAGCAGCAGACAGGAATTTTAAGTTGTTGAAGGAGAAAATCACAGAGAAACTAGTTCTGGCTTTACCTCATTTTGAAAAGGTATTTCAAGTTGAAACAGATGCTAGTGGAGTTGCAATTGAAGAAATTTTGAGTCAGGAACAGAGACCAATAGCATACTTTAGTGAGAAAGTAAATGAAGCTAAGAAGAAGTATTATTCTTATGATAAATAATTTTATGCTATTGTACAAGCCTTGAAAAAATGGAGACATTATTTGCTGCCAAAGGAATTCATATTGTATTCGAACAATCATGCCTTACGGTTCATTAATAACCAACCGAAGTTGAACCAGAAACATGCCAAGTGGATAGAATTTTTGCAAAGATTTACTTTTTTGATAAAACACAAGAGTGGTAATTCAAATAAAGTCGCTGATGCATTGAGCAAGGTAAGTTTTATTGTGCAAGAATTCAAAGTGGGTGTTGTAGGATTTGAAGAAATGGCTGAAATGTATAAAGATGATGCAGATTTCAAAGATATCTATATAGCAATTCAAAATCCAATAGTTCATAACAGAAGTCAATGGTTAGATTATTTTACCCAAGGAGGGTTATTGTTTAATGGTAACAAGTTGTGCATTCCCAAATGTTCTATGAGGGAAAACATAATAAAGGAGAAACATAGTGGGGCATTATCTGGTCACTTTGGACAAGACAAAACCTTTGCATAGGTAAATGCTTTTTACTATTGGCCAAAGATGCATAATGATACTAAGATATTTGTTAAGAAGTGCAGGATATGTCAGCATGCTAAAGGGAGAAGCTAGAATACAGGATTGTACCAGCCATTGCCAATACCAAACCGACCATGGGATGCAGTTAGCATGGATTTTGTTTTGGGCTTAAATAAAACTAATAGGGGGAATTATTCCATTTATGTTGTAGTAGATATATTTTCCAAGATGGCACATTTCATTGCTTGTAAGAAGACTAGTGATGCAACACATATAGATAATCTATTTTTTTTCATAAATTGTAATATTACATGGATTGCCTATAAGTATTGTGTCTAATAGAGATACAAAGTTTCTAGGGAATTTTTGGAGAACTCTTTGGAAGAAATTGGGAGCTAACCTTAGTTTCAGTTCAACATGCCATCCTCAAATAGATGGAAAAACCAAGGTAGTAAACAGGAGCTTGGGAAACATATTGAGAAGTTTAGTGTATCAAAATCCTAAGCAGTGGGATTTAGCACTAGCTCAGGCTGAGTGGCTATAATGATACCCCAAACCGAAGTACCGGGATGAGTCCATTTCAAATTGTTTTGGGATGAATCCAAGAGGTGTGTATGAGATCAGAGATTTGGGTAAATAGGAGATCAGAAGTACAAAAGATAAAGAATTTGTAGAGCAGATACAAAGATTACAAGAAGATGTCAAACATAGATTGCAAGAAAGAAGTGGAAAATACAAACTGAGAACATATATAAAAATAAGAGAGAAGGAATTCCAAGTGAGAGATTTAGTGATGGTGTATTTGAGAAAAGAAATATTTCCTGCTAAGAATTTCAATAAACTAAAGATGAAAAAGATAGGACCATGTAGAACTAAAAGAAACTTTTCAAGTAATGCTTATGAAATTGAATTGCCAGAAGGGATTGGGATATCACCTATATTCAATGTTGTAGATTTGTATCCATATAAGGAGACAGAGACAGAGCTACATGAGGAGAATACAGAAGATGAAGTTCAAACTTTGAACTGGGAAGAACAAATGCCAAAGACATTTAAGAAAGAAGTGGAAGCTATTTTGGAAGAAAGAGTTACCAAAAGAACCATAGGACAGGTTTATTTTAATATCTAGTCAAATGGAAAGGAAAGCTAGTGGAGGATGCCAGTTGGTTGACAACAACAAAGTTGCAGAAGTACGGAGTAAACCTTGAAAGTCTGAGGAATAATTATTTTCTTCCTCGGGAGTCTGATGTAGGATCATCCAGACTTAGCCAGCAATGTGAAAGTTTGTTCACATGTTGTGGCTAAACAAGTTGAATTCATTAACCTGATTGGTCAAAAGTCAGTTTTACTGAGAGGGTTGGATCTCTCAAGAAATGAGTTGTATTTCATTATTGTAATATTTGTATTTTTTTAGGTTCAAAGATAAGTTGTTAGCATAGGTGTATGGTAGAGCTAGGAATTAAAAATTTACTATTAGATTGATTAAAAATAGAGATTGAGTTGTTAAGCATAGTTAGAGTAAACTTCGATTGAATAAAGGAAGGAAAAATGTAATATAGAGGGAGACAGAGGGACCGAGAAAGAGGAGTGAGTGGAGTGAGAGTCAAGAAATAGTGTGTGGATTTCCATTGAACCAAAGGTTTTTTTATTTGTTGTAATCGAGCTAGGGCTGAGACTCTATAATATCTTTTATTATGAATAATTGATGCTATGTGTGTGATTAATTATCAAGCTATGGAAATCCTTGTTGTGCTTTTGAAACATCGATGAATGTAAAGATGAACACTATGGAATATTCGAATTCCTCTCAGAAACCACACCACAGTAATCTACAAACCAATATCGTTACCCTATACGGAGGGGATACATGGAAAGAGATTCGTAATCTCGAGAGAACAAGGGTTAAAATACAAAGAAAAGAGATCTTACCCCTACCTTTGCCTGCATAAAACACAGTTTACATAGCCAGAAAAACCATAAATGGTTGGCTAAACAGTCTTTATAGCAATCCTATTCCATATTTATCACACGCCTTTTTTATTTTCTCTGTAAATCAGTCTTGATGATGAGTCTTGTTCTAGACTCGAAACGTCGACGAATGTAAATATGAACACTGTGGAATATCCGAATTCCTCTCAGAAACCACACCACAGTAATCTACAAACCAAAAACAAAACAAACTTCCCACAAAACCAATGAAAACAAACTTTTAAATTGTTATAACAATGATCGCATATGAAAGTGACAAATGGCAAGAACCATATGGTATCAGAGAAAATCTCATCGCAACTTTTAAAATGAGACAACATGAAAAACTTGTGATACAGGAAAGTTCCGATGTAGCAGATGTGAAATCATAATCAAATCTTTTTAATAACTACATCGGATCCATAATATCAGAGCTTTGTTTCAGCGACGTGATATTGGAAGTTTCATTCAAAAGTTATGATTAGACAGGCGGATGTGATATTTCAATTAATCAATGTTCATACGTGTATCAGTTCCCAATATCAGAGTGAATAGCCCGTCGGAGATTGGAGATCAGCATAGTGGATGACTTTAAGGATATCAAAAAATTTGCGAGATTGACATATCACAATATTGACAATAAAAGGGAATCGAAGGTTGGAGCAAGAGACACATCGCAAGTCAGAAGTCCGAGGGGTATGATGTATAAGCGTTTGGAGAATGAAAAAGTGTTATATTAGATTTTTAAAGATAAGTCACAGTTGAAAACCTCCGATCACCAATATTTGGGATCAGAAGTTATGATGTGGAAGTGGGTCCTCCCATCGATTATTTTATATATGGTTGGGCTTTAGGTTTTACGAAGTTCGAACCATTTGTTTTATTAAACCCTTCCAATAAACTACAACTACTATTAAATGCTTTTAAGCGGTGGCCCAAAACAAAACTCTAATTTGTGATTTGTCCGATAAAGGGAGCGGAGAAGGGTTACGTGATATGAGTCTCCGCTAAACTACAACCACTTTATCAAAAGACACATCCACTTTATAAGATAAATACATTAATAATATTAATAAAGATCTTTATCTTGGGGGCTATGTTTTATTCATTAATCCTACATGCCTACATGCAATGCAAAAAGGCTCCCCATAATTTTATCATATGGCTAAATTAAAAAAATAAATGGGGGGTTGTTCAATACTACAATAGAACTAGATCCACTATTTAAGGGATTTTGGAGGGGAAAGCTTCCTCCTTTCAAGGATAATGCTTCCTCGTCATTTTGTATAAGTATAAATTCGAATTTTCCTCTAGAGGCTTGTATTTCTTAGTATTCTTCTGGAGAAAACTTGTATTTTTCAGCTCCAATTTAATTTCTAGGAGGGATTTACTTGAATTGATACAAATAATGAAGTTTGGTGCCATTTTTAGTTTCTAAATATTCATCTCCTTCATAGGAGTACGAGTATCCTTGGGCTTGGCCATCCCAGGACATAGCCCTTTTGTATAATTTGATTTTCTTCTTTTCATTTCCTATTCATAGGCATCTCTTATTCTTGTTTTTCCTATTTCTGCATTTAGTATTGATTCTTCTTTTACTATAGGATTGGGTTAAATGATTGAAGTAAGTTATTTTACAGATTATTATAGAGTCACAAGCATGATTAATCCTTAGAAAAACTTTTAAAATTCCTCTTCATCATTGAGCTACTTGGATTGGTTTACTAGTTCACAAATCTAGAATTTCTAGAAGTCCCTTGTAGAAAAATAGTAGTAATTTTATGATATTTTTTAGAACACGTTAATGAGATTCATTTGAGTTTATTCCACTTGTATTAGGTCATAAAAACATTCAAGTTGATAACAAAATTTATCCCATTTCATTTTCACTTGATTAGGTTATGCATTTGATAGGTTAACTAGCTCACTAGTTCTTGAATTTCTAGTCTTTAGAGTAGAAATTTTATTTTATTTTTTTACCATGTGTTAATAGGGGTATTTTGGAGTGATTCCACTTGGAATAGAGACCTAAGACATCCTAATTAATAATTATTTTTCCATCCCATTTGATTTTTATTTACCTTGGAATATAACAAGATTCTTGCTCCTATAGCATTACAGGCCTCTTATAGCAATCGCCTATAGCAATCACTTGTAGCAAACCTGTAGCATCACTTTCCTTCACTAGTTTTGATCCCCACTGCAAATTTGACTTATTCTAGATGAATAATGACCCATAGGATATAAATACATGATTAGGGAGACCTAAGTACCACTCTATACCTCTCCTTCCTCCATTGTAAGCACAAAACAACAAATAGAGTTAGGAAGCAATTTTCACATTTGAAACTCTTCAATGCAAGTGAAGTAGACTTAGTTTCTAAATTCCCTAGTCATGTGTTGTAGATTGAATTTATTCTTTCGAAGAAATTTGAAATTATATTATTGATTTCCATTTTTCAAGTAGAATAATTGATTTGATTTATTTGAAATTAGAGTAGCATGGTTTATTTCTGCAACTAGTTTAGGTTAGGTTTTATGACATTCACTTCATTAGATCAATGAAAGAAGGACACATTGCATGTTGCACATACAATTTTGACACCTGTTCAGTTTGTACAAACCCTGGGTTGATAATTTAAGTTGGTAGCTTTAGGAGTTGCAACATTCTTGTTGCAATACTAGGGCTCATCACCCGCTTCGTCTTTCTATCGCTCATGTGGTAAGAAGGGCTTATGTAATAGTCTCCCGGGTGGATATTCTAATATAGGGCCATTTGCCCAAAAATCAATGACAAGTTGTAAGCAAAGTGTGTAAGGGGATGTCAATATTCAAACCCCACAACCCACCTCTGGTCGTTTGTTTTTAATGGAATGTATATTAAATGGTTGTAAACTGTTGGCGAACCACCATACATATCATTTGACTACTAATCGTTCAATATTTGTCTTATCATATTTGACCTCTAGGTTGGAGGGTCCGCCAATTTTGTGGCCCACCAACTCGACCTATGCCGAGATTCCACTTATCCACTAAGTATCTCGACAAATTTGCTTATGAAACAACCAAGCCTCCAAAAAAATTGTAACCAATTCACCTGCTAAGTGATCTTCCATAGTTGGTCCAATCCAGGCCCAGTTGGTCAATTGTGGGGTGCCACATGGCACCCTGTGATTGGGCCAAGTGGTGACCTTAGATTAAGTACCACACAACCAATATGAGCCTACCATGTGTTGAATCTAGATTGGCCTAGAATATTCCTAGAATAGGTTGACCATACTATTGATTGTATTGCCACGTGGTAGCTTGTGGGGTTGCCATGTGACAACCTACTTGCAATTTTTATTTTCTTTTCCAAAAAATTCAGCTAGCTATAAATTTCGCATAAGGTGTCAGTTTGAGGTGTTGTTCATTCCATTAGATTCAAAATGACGAGGTCTTTAAGTTATAATAGGTTTTATTGAGTTTTAATGACTTCAAAAATACAACCATTTTGTATCCTCCTGGATCATGTAGGGTTAAAGGATAGATTAACCCTCACTTGGTTAGTCGAGAAGGGGGAGAGTGAACAAAATCAATTATCTAGTCATGAAACATTATCATGCTATGGTAGCCAAGGTTGATGAAACTATTAAGATTATACGCATTGGATCCCTTAAGATGAGGATCCCTATGGTTATGGTGGTTTGAATACTAGGTTCAATTTGGAACCCACAAATATTTGGTAGCTAGTTCTACTTAGTTGAATAGGTACTTTTAGGTACAATTTTTATATGGGATTTATTTTATGGGTTATGGTACATGACCAATTGACATGCTTATTAAAATGTAGTGGAGGGGATTTATTATTCGTGTCTCCCATTTGTGGATTCTTTTACGACTGTGTACCTTATATCCACCCTCAACATGTGACTAGGGATGGAGGTCGATGGGATTTGAAGATACATCACTAGGGTGAGTTAATGGTGTAGATGTCTAGTGGGGAGGTTGGGAAGTAATTTAATATCAAACTTTTTGCATGATGAAACAACAGTTGCTTGTGATATTAGAGTGCTCTTATATTAGCATGGATTATTGGGTATATTCTCAACTACCATACCCTTTGGAGGGATATGATCTTACAAGTGAGTAATTATGGTTATTTTGACACTTGATTTGGAATTATGTAAATATGATATTGACATCCATTATGGTTCTTTTGTGTAGATATGGGAACTGTGGTGTAGTTAGTGGCTCATACCACAACAATAATAATGATTTACATCCTTGCAACCATAGGTTGGCAATGGAATTGTCATGATGGTGAGGTAGTTATCCTAGGATATGACTTTGGTGGGAGGAAGAGAGGTGATAATCAATATATATATCTATATATAAACAATGCACATGATGTTTTCGTCCGAGTGAGTATGTGTAACAAAATGTGTATGTTTATTTTACTTTATATGCATGATGATTATCAATTGATGATGCATGTACATGCCATGTATGTTTATACTTTTTATTATGAAGGACTTAATGTGATAAATACCAATCTAGCATTTCATTTGTAATGCTATTGATAAATTGATTATGAAATATAAGAACATGTATGAATTTAATGGTATCAAACTTCTGTGATAGAAGCTATACTTGTAAATACTTCATCAAAATACATGATGTAACACCCCACCCCACATTTACCCATTTTAACATACTTAATAGGGTAAACATGAGCTGAGAGTTATTATGCATGACCCAACTTTCCAGATGCAATTATGAAAATGCGATATAACTTGCCAAAACTTGATTTTCATTTCTCATACATTTTGTAAATAAATTTGCAAGTAAACCTTTCTTCAAATATTTTTTCATTCAAATACTTGAGTATAATTTCTCTTGTATAACTTTTATTAAACATTTTGTATGAGATTAAATCAGAAACATTACACTTATTATGCTTGTATCATACTAACTAAAAACATGCCATATAATCACACCATTTTTTCATTTCCTTGCATGCAACTTTTCAAATTCCTTGCATGAAAATAGACATAGATCAACTACAACAATAGTAACAATACTATCCATATACAAAACAACATACTCATTGGGGCATTTCATTAAACAATTTGTATGCAATGAATCATTGAACCATTTAAGCATTTCATCAAACACTTTGCATGCAAAATAATATATTGAATGATTTAATGCCTATCTCATAAATTGTAGCAATAAAAGACATGAGAAATAAACTAGATGATCAGTGGGAGTTTCTGTCACCATAGTTCAAGTTTCAACTTTTGGAACCTCATATATGAAAAATTATAACAAAAATACCAACACAATCCTATTTGGTGCACAATTCTAGGAGAGCATCAAGGAAGCTCGACTTCCATTTGACATATATCCTAAAATATAGTAACTAAACATCTTAAATTTATATCACAATATCAGTGGGATTTATCCTCATTATGGAAAAAATTTCAGCTCCTGAGACCGCCCATAGGAAAATTTATAATAGAATTTCTAACATGACCCGTTTGAGGCCTGATTTTAGGAGCATTTAGAAGGCTCAACTTCCTCTTCTCATATATATTAGAATATTGCAACCCAATATCTGAAATTTTTACCACATTATCAGTGGAATTTCCCCTCAATGTGCAAAAATTTTCAAATTCTCAGACCTAACATAAAATAATTTATAGTCGAAACTCAAATGACATGTTTAAAGATGCATCCCTCGAAGGTCATTTTCCTCAGATCATAATTCCTAAAATATTGTGAACCTATATTATGAACATGGTACCTATAATTCATGGATCCATAGTTTTTTCACTGTTTTCATTAGTTTTATCATAAATTCATCAAGAAATTTTTCTTCCCTCTCATACTAGCTACAATAAAACACAAATTATCTCATGCATCCATATAAAATATCCATGAACTTGTCAAGACCATGAAAAATAAATTACATAATCCAGACATTAAACCAAAACTTATGTTCATTTATCTCATTAAAGCATAACACATAATAACATATGCATAGTGCCAACCAATTCAGGGACTTCCATGTACCATCCGATCATAGATTGGGTTAAACCAAATCTTTCTTTTGGCCCAATCACCCCTACGATATATTCCAAACTTGAATTTAGGATTACATGGGATAAAAAAAACATGGAATCCAAAGGAAACCACCTCCACCCTCAATTCACAATGATTTCACCTAATACTAGGTCCAGAAATCACCAAAATCAATACAAGCTAGGATGCCTCATAATTTCTTCACCATACCCAGAGGAATTGTCCTGTCTCCACCCACTTGTCAAGAGTTTTAGGAGAAAACCATATCCACCCTCAACCCTTGTTAATTTCCCTAATACCACCTTAACCAGGATCTAAAATCTATCGACATCCAAAGCTGAACCAAAACAGGGAACCCACTATATCATGGCTATCCAGGAAATGGTATAATGCAAGGTTGTATATGACTATTAATCTAGGAAAATCCCATGCTAATGAAAAAAAATGACCCACAAACAAATGCATGAACCATGTATTCATATCCCAATAAGATAATCACATGTGAAAATTGTTACCTGCAAAAATCCTCCTGTTGGACATTCTTTTCTTTGTTTTTTCTGCCCTTTGCTAGTTATTTTTCAATCTTTCTTCTTGGATTCCACTTGAATTTCTCTTGTGCTCCTTGCTTGTCTCTTTCTTGTGTGTTTCTTGTCTTCCTTGCTTTTCCGCCCAAAAAAGAGTGCTAGAATATTCTCTCTCCCATTTATTTTCTTTTATTTTTCCTTTTTTATTCATTTTCTCTTTCATGCATATTATTTTACTAATTCTCTCTTTTTTTCTTGTATTTTCCTCTTCCCCACTTTCTGAAGTGGATTTTCTTTCATTTTCCTTTATATATTTTGCATTTTTTCCTCATGTCCTTGGTGTCGTGTAATAATTAATTTTTCATTTATTACCTTTTGCCTCTTTCCAATGCCAATTTCCATAGCCAATAAATAATTAACCACAAGTGGTTCCCAATGTAATTTTTTCCCCTTCATTCAACTTGGAATACATGTCACATGACAATTGTTTTATTTTTTCTTTTATAATGTCCATACATTATTTATTTACATGGAAATTTACTCGGGACTGTTACAAACCCCTCCCCCTTAGGGGAACACTGTGCTCGTTGTTCTGTGAAATTGTTGAAAGACTTGACAACATATTGTTTATGGAGCTTTATAAACACAACTCAATACAATATTTACAATAAAAAACTATTGAAAACATGACAAACATTATGCTTATGGAGCTTTATAAACACAATTTGATACAATATTTACAATGATATACACATATATACATATACACATTTGCTTCAACCAACGAATGAAAAGGATAAAATACCTGCATCTAATCAACAACAAGATAATCCAAAGGCTGACACCACCACCTGAATTAGAAATAAGGGAATCCAAAGGCTTCCACTTCCACCCTCAAGTGTAGTATGAGGGATTCACCTCCTTCCTAGGAATCAACTGCTAAAATGAAAGCCTAAACGTGAAATCTTCAGAAATGATCGCTACAGATATTAATTTAAGATTCATTTCTTTTGAAGTTGTTGAGGGGTCCAGGGATTATTATCTCAACCCACAAACTCTAGGGAACCCAAGCTATTACAAGGCTCAAGAGGCTACTATCTCAACCCACAACCTCTATGGAACCCAAGCTGTTACAGGGCTCCATAGATCTATCCCAACCCACAGCCTAAAAGGAACTTGAGAACCTATCCCCTTCACTTCGATTCGCTTTAGAAATTCCTTGCTCTAGTTTCTTATCCCAACACATTATACAAGACATACAGATACACACAATGGAAAACACAACACATACACATACACACAGTGTACAACACAACACATACACATACACATGATACAACACAATGGACACGCGTACAGACGATACAACAGAACAAATACACATGTACAACACAATGAATACAATGTTACAACACAACACATACACACTACACATGAAACTGTACAACATGTACACAACAATATTATTGCATGTTCAAAGACCACACCGTCTCTACCAGAAAACTTTGCATTTAGTGTCTTTCCCACACCTTACTACGTGCATCCACAACCCAATTCCAAGGTTTATGGTTCTTTCCACTATCCATGCTTGTCCCAACATGCTGTAGATTAAAATGCTTTCCTTATAATGATGTATCCTTCAACATTTCCTATTCATAGCATAAACATGGGAATAATTACAAACACATAACATCAAAATCACAAATAAGCCAAGGCTACCTCTTTCTCAATTGATTCCTCCTACGACTGAGGTTTGTTTCATACCATCTATACCATCACCATCTATACCATCATTCTCCCATAGGAATGATCTTTGACAAGAACCTGTTTAGTCACAATGGCTTAACATAGCTTTAATAATCAATCATGTTCATGAATATTACACATATTCATATACATATCAAGTAAATTCAAGGTTTAGAAAACCTCCTTTGTGCCATTTTCATGGTTGCTATTTCATTGTCCATTTTTTTACCATGGATCCAACCAACCTCGTAAGTGGTTTATCAGCCCCAAGGCACAACACTTAGTGGCATATATGTCCAATCCTTTGATCAAGGATTCTAGTTGGTAATCAATGTACCTATTGACATTACAGTTATTATTTTCTAGACATAAAATAATACAAATATGGGCACAATAATGTCATAATCACATGATAATAGAAATAATTAATAGCAAGAATTCCCAATTTCTCATTATATTCCTCACAAAACAAGGAATCTCATCAGATAACCTTACCAACCATGTTATTCATATATTCATCAATTTTTATAAGCATAATCAATCATCCTTCCACAAAATGATTCTTGACAACAACATGTCAAATACAATGGAATTGCATATACTCATTTAATCATCAACATGTTTATGAACATAGCACATTCACCTAATTCCATACGAAGTCAAGGTTAAGAGAACCCTTTGTATTCGTGCAAAGAACACATTCATTTGGAACAATAGTTTCCAAACATAGCCAAAGGAATTCTCACCCAATTCCTTTCTTTTACCCTTTTACCTTGTTGCAATTGTGTCTTACTATGTGCTGTCATATTCACCCGACTGTTATTTATATAAACAAATCAAATATTACCTTGTGATGTTAATACCAAGCACGTTTCCTTGCATATGTTCACACATGTCAGTCACATGTTCCAAGAATCAAGCCATCATATCTATTAGTTTGAAATCACCTTTTACCAAGACTAGCATCATTAGAATTTAAAATCATCATTTTACCAAGATTAACAACCATGCCATAATATGCTATCAACTCATATTCATTAGCCATAGTGCTGCAACTAGCACCCATTTTCACTTATGTACATATTAGCTGTCCCAGAACACATTATGTTAGTACAATTGTTTTAAGACAAGAAAATTCTTTCATGCAATCTCATAAGCACATACTCATACCATGCTCTTAATAAAAAATTCAAACAACACTTTAAGGGGGCATAAGTTCAAGAGACAAAATCAATAGTTCTTAGAACACATATCTAGAGAATGCCACTTATTGGTAGAAAACTTCTCATTAATGCACTCACAACTTGTCACAAAATGTATATCACTTAAGCATAGATCTTACATGTGCCATTATCTTGTCAACACCTTATTTTCCATAGCCTTGGTTCCTCAATGTTACATACAATACTCTCATTGGTTTCCCAATTGTGTTGTTAACCTACTTAGGCTACCTGCTAATCATTAACCACTCTTAGTCATCTGAATCATCTTATGAAAATAAAGTGAGCCTTTATGCATGCATATCTATTACTGTATGCACATAGCATACCTTCATGCATCTAGCATATCCTTACTTAATATCTATTTGATGGATATGCATCTCTAAAGTAATTCATATATGGAATTTTATCATGCATATGTTACTATTCATCAACTCATGACAACTTCTCAAAACATCAAATAAAATTATAAATTGGCAAGATATAAGTTGAGAAATTCCCCCTCATAATTCTGATTGCATCATTTAGTCATGAAATTTTACAATCCTTATTGGGTTGCTCTAGGGAATCTAGTCAACACTTTGCATGGTAGTCATATTGCATCAATCCTGGGAATTCTCTGAGCTATATCCCCAACTGTATGTGCCTCTTGATCATTGTAAATCTCAGTCCTAGCACCCTAATAAGATGGAAAATCTCTCATATGATGGTCTCCACCACATGTCCAACACTTCAATGGTTCTCTGCTACTACCTTTATTTTGCTTCTCCATAGGCTAAGACCCACATCCTTTCTCAACTACATTTAACTTCTTACGAGGAGCCATATTTTCCTTCTCACCTTCATCTTGAGATCTTCCTCACTTCTCAAGCCATTTTTCTTTAGTCTTCTCACTACCCTTCCAGTCATGCTTAAACAAAGGCTTGTGCTTTGACATCTCATAACAATTTTTCAAATTATTGATGGCTTCTTCGAATGATTGAGGCTCATCAAACTCAATATGGTCTTTGAATGATAATGAAAATCCATTGATGAACCTTTGGATCTTTGCTTTCTCATCCTTGAGATAGGGAACATATCTCAATAGCTCTAGAAATATGGTTGTGTATTCTTCATCTGAAATTGAACCTACCTTGAGCTCATAGAGTTCCTTAACCTTTCCATCATAATAGCTCTCACGCAAGTACTTATTCCTGGAGAGTCCTTCATATTATTTCCAAGCCAACTTCTCTTCCCTGATGCCTATGAAATGCTCGCCATCTTCCACCAAATATCTGCTTTCCCCTTGAGACTAAAGGTAGCTATCTTGGCATTCATATTCTCTGAGTAATGATGAGTTCTGAATTTTTTTCTCATTCCAAGAAACCATGCTTCTGCATATTTTGATTTGGTCATCTCACCATCAAAAGTAGGAGGCTTGGATTTCTTGAATTCCTCTGGAAAATACTCCTTCCTGCTCCTCATATAATAATGCTAACAAGGATGGCGATGATGTCTCCTAGAAGTAGAGCTAGAATACAATCCATGCATACTATCCCTCTTCTCAAGTGCATCTAAGAGTATGCCACTCTTTAGTGTATCATCATAGTCCATCCTAAAACTTTTTTGAGACCAAATTATATCTATCCCATTAGTCTTTTCTTCCTTCCTATCTCCATGACTAGTTCCCAACTGGTAATTCTTTTATAAATATGAAAGGCTTTGAATATTAACCGCAGTAACCTCAACTTTATTTTCTTGATATTTTGGAAGCCTTTCCTAGGCTTCAATCAACTGCTCATTATCAACTTCACAACTTCTAATCTCTACCCTCAAACTTCTTAATGAATCTGCTAGATCAGGAGAGTCTCCCTCTCCCTGCTGCTCAATCGATTTATCATCTGGTCTATGTAGGGAGTCATATGAATTGTACTCAACCGCCCTTCTCTTCATATCTTAGCCTTATATTTTCCTGCAACATACCACTATTAGTTAAACCAAATAAAAGACATAATCAAAAGTGTTACCCAATTTACTTCTGGTAAGGCTATTACATCTGCATAGGTCAATCAATATTAACATGATACATAATAATATCAAGAACATATAATTCCATACATGAATCAAGATAATATTACAACACTGTAACAACATAATCAATACTAACAAATAAAATAACTGGCATGCATGCATGATAAACACATAGACATATGTAGATCTACATGCATAACAATCTTCTTTTACCTTGAGGTCAAGTTCTATCAACTTGGCTTTGCTTCCACTCTGTAGCACTCCACCCCACATTTACCCATTTTAACATACTTACTAGGGTAAACATGAGCTGAGAGTTACTGTGCATGACCCAACTTCCAAGATGCAGTTATGGAAATAGGATCTAACTTGCCAAAAATTGATTTTCATTTCTCATACATTGTGTAAAGCATTTTTCAAGTGAACCTTTCTTCAAACATTTTTGTATTCAAGTACTTGAGTAACATTTCTCTTGTATACCTTTTTTTAAACATTTTGTATGCGATTAAATCAGAAACATTGCACTTATTCTTCTTGTAACATACTAAATAAAAACATGCCACTTTCCTATTTCCTTGCATGCAACTTTTCAAATTACTTGTATCCAAATATGCATCAATAAACTACAACAATATTAAAAATAGTATCCATCCACAAAAAACATACTTATTGGGCCATTTCATCAAACAATTTGTATGCAATGAATCATTGAACCATTTAATCATTTCATCAAACACTTTGCATGTAAACTATTATAGTGAATGATTCAGTGCATATCTCCTAAATTGTATCAGTACAGTTTATGGGAAATGAACCAAATGATTAGTGGGAGTTTCCCTCACTATGGTTCAAGTTTAAACTTTTGGAACCTCATATATGAAAATTTATAAAAAAAATTCCAACATAATCTTATTTGCAACACAATTCTAGAAGCATTCAAGAAGCTCGACTTCCATTGGTCATATATCCTGAAATATATTGACACAACATATAAAAATTTTAAGAACATATTAGTCGGATTTCCCATCACTATGGAAAAATTTCTAGCTCCTGAGAACTCCTAGAAGAAAAGTTAAAACAAAAGTTCCAACATGAATTGCTTGAGGTCTGATTTTAGGAGCATATAGAAGGCTCAACTTCCTTTGCTCATATATCCTATAATATTGTAACCCAATATATGAAATATTTACCACATTATCAGTGAGATTTCCCTTCAATGTGGAGAACTTTTGAGCTTCTGGAACCTAACATAAATACGTTATGGTAGAAATTCCAACATGACCTGTTTAAAGATGCAATATCGAAATGTCATCTTCCTTAGATTATAATTCCCCAAATATTGTGAACCAATATCATGGACATGGTGCCTGTAAGTCTTGGATGCATAATGTGTTCACTTTTTTCATTATTTTTAACAAAAAATCATCAATAAATCTTGTTTCCATCTCATACTAGCTGCAATAAAACACATATTATCTCATGCATCCATATAAAATATCCATGAACCTGTCAAAACCGTGAACAAGATTAATAAAAAGAATACTTCCTATAACATGAAATTAAACAATAATGGAACCATGAAAAACCAGTTACATATCCACACATTAAACCAAAACTTATGCTCATTGATCTCATTAAATAATAACACATAATAACATTTGCATAGTGTCAACCAAGTTAGGGACTTCCACTTACCACCCAACCATAGATTGGGCTGAACCAAATCTTTCTTCTAGCCCAATCACCCTTGTTCCATATTACAAAACTAAATTTGGGGTTACAAGGGATAAACCAAAAAACAACCAAACATGAAATCTAGAGGAAACCACCTCCACCCTCAAGTCATAGTGATTCCACCTAATACCAGGTCCATAAATCACCAAAATCAATTCAAGCTAGGATGCCTAATAATTTTTTCACCATACCCATAGGAATTTTCCCGCCTCTGCCCACCCTTCAAGAGTTCTAGGAGAAAACCATCTCCACCCTAAGCCCTTGGGAATTTTCCTGTCTCCACCCACCTTTCAATAGTTCAAGGAGAAAACCATCTCCACCCTGAGCACTTGGGAATTTTCCTGATACCACCTCAACCAGGATACAGAATCTATCGACATCCAAAGATCAATCAAAACAGGGAACCCACTTCATCATGGCTATATAGGAAATGACATAAGGCAAGGTTATACATGAATATCAGTCTATGAAAATCCGATTCCAATGAGAGAAAAAATGACCCAAAAAAAATGCATCAACCATGCATTCAAATCCCAACAAGATAATCACACATGAAAAATGTTACTTGCAAAAATCCTCCTATTGGATGCTATTTTCTCTATTCTTTTATACCCTTTTCTAGCTGTTGTTCAATCCTTCTTATTGACTTCCACTTGAATTTCTCTTGCACTCCTTTATTGTCTCTTTCTTGTGTGTTGCTTGTATTCCTTGTTTTTCCCCAAAAAAGAGCACCAAAATGTTCTCTCTCCCATTTCTTTTCTTTTCTTTTTTCATTTTTTCTTAATTTTCCCTTGAACGCATATTCTTTTACTATTTTTCTCTTTTTTCTTGTCTCTTCCTCTTCCCCACTTTTTGAAGTGGAATTTCTTTCATTTTCCTTCATTTATTTTTCATTTTTTCCTCATGTCCTTGCTGGCATGTAATAATTAATTTTCCATTTATTTCCTTTTGCTTCTTGCTACTGCCACTTTTCATAGCGAATAAATAATTAACCAAAAGTGGATCCCAATGTAATGTTTTTCCCCTCATTCATCTTTGAATATGTGTCCCATGACCTTGGTTTTATTTTTTCTTTTATAATGTCCATACATTATTTATTTACATGGAAATTTAACTCAGGGTTGTTAGACATGAACCATGGATGCCATAATTGTCTACATGAGGAGGATTTGGGAATAAAGGTAGAAATTGAGGTTATAGATTTGGATATGGGCTATGTTAGTAAGAATTCATATCACAATGTCATATTCAACTTGATTATTGGGGGCATGATCTAAGAACTTGCTGCTTGAATGGAGAAATATGTGGTAGGGTGAATAGATAATGGATGTCACTACAACAATATTTTACGTCCAACCACTAGCATCATTGGGAAAATCGATGTGACATGTGGTTGAGGAACCATATAAACAAGATGAGAAAGAAAACCATTAGGAAAAATATTGTCAATACAATAATTAAATTCGACCCTAATAACATAACTCTAAAAAGGAAAACATGGGGTATATGTACATATAATTGAATTGTGTATATACAAAATTAAGGGTAAAACATCTTCAAATGTAACTGATTGATGGGATTTTTGAAGAGGATGCCTTCAAGGAATGCAAGTACATATTCCCCCTTTCTCAAGTTATGCCCAAATATAAATTGAAGTTTCCAAATGGGTTTGTAATTCTCTAGTCCTAACATCTTGTTGGTTGCATTATAAGAAAGGACTAGATAACTTTCATGAAAGGTGTGAGGGAATACTACAAGGGTTGAATTGGTGGTCATAGTGGGATTTGGAGTGATTCTTTACAATAACATTATTATGTAACGAGGTATTGTAATCTTCGTTGTGGTATTCCAAAGTGACTAATCATTGATCTAAGGTGGTAGTGTTGCAAAGGGATTTAAGGTGGTAGTGTTGCATAATGGTTTGCTAGTCAATTAGAGAATTGGTATCCTATTTTTGATTCATACATATACTTATATGTTGTAAATAAGGCAAAAATTTGTGAATCCTATGGTAGTTTTGATGGATGGCATATAGGCCCATAATGTTGAGAAAATCATGTGATGCCAGTTAGATTTATGCTTGTTTACAATATCCTACAACATGGGTTTGAGAAATTTGTTGATGGATTCAACTTAGGCATTAGCACATAGATAGGGGAGAGTTGAAAACTTAGGTGGAAATCCAAAATGAAAATTGATTATTGGAAGAACTCATTTGCAAAATGTATGGCCTGGTAAAATACCAATTTCTTAGGGACACTAAAGTGAGTGTGATGTGGTTAAAAAATAAACAAGGGACTATGTTTGCTCTAATTGTAGGTTGACATAGCCTCATACCACTTTATAAAGTAGTAAATTACCACAAATATGCACTTAATTTCCCCATTATATGTATATTTTCACATTATAAAGTAAATCCCCCATTTACAAAATTAATTTAACCGTGATAACCTAGTGTAAGGGATCTAGTGGATCTTGTCACTTAGAAGTTATTATTTTCCATATTAAACACATAATTTGACTAAAGTATGAGGTGTTGAAAAATATATGTGAACAAATAGGATGCTTGGATTAACTTCTATGTGGTGTCCATTCTTGATATGGATGCTATAGGTAATATTGTTGTCATCATTCAAAACCTATTCTGCTTCTTCATGAGTTGACATAAAATAGTACCAAACTTCTTGTTAATAAATGACATATTTAATAAGGATATAGAAGGAAGCTTGCTGATGAATTCATTAATGGTAATTATGTAAAATATGTTGACCAAAATTGTATATGAAAAAATCAGTTAATATGTCCCAATACTAAGGATCATATGATGAAAACAAGAAAACATATTCATAAGGAAAGTTTCCATTCAATGATGGGTCAACTATGCTAAACATTAGATCAATGATGAAATTAATGAGGATAAGTGAATTTTTTTCATCGGGTTAAAATATTTGAAGATAAAATTCCTAAAGAATTATGATATGATGAGTGAACTTACCATTGACAAGTTGTTGGCTTTCAAGATACTCCATAGAGTTTGAATTTGCTACAACCTTGGTTGTGTTGAGAAAAATATGATGCCATAGATTCTCAACTAAAGGGAATATAATGAAAAACTATCCTCACATTTCTAATTAAACAAAGGTTATAGTAAGATCTTACTCACATAACAAGTTCCATGCTCACAACCATCTTCACACACTCCAATGATAGTGATGATCAAGGTGGATAAGTGAAGGATATAATCCTTATTGGAGTCAGGGGGGGATAATTAATTGGACATTTTAGAGTGCCTATTTTGAGGCATCAAAGGATTTATATGCTTGGTCATCCCATACAAAGGGAATTGTTTTGCATAATAATCTTAAGATCCCATGGGTGCAAGTAGCATAATCAAGAACAAATCTATGTAAAAAGAATGGCCTTGCCTTGTAAGATTTGTAATTAATGCAATTTAAACGAAGGAGGAATTTCACTAATAGATTAGAATTTTAAGGTATCAATAATGAATCCCTATTGGGACACAATCAATCACAATATTAGGATAAAATCACAGAGCAATAAAATCAAAATGAATGTGGAAATAAAAAACATAATGAAACAATATAAAAAAGGCACCAGATATACACGGTTCACCTGATTTGGGCTCCATATAGGGAGAAAGAGCCAATCCTTCCTTTTATTCCATCCATCAAAATGAAGGGATTGAAACTTGCAATACATCTTCTCCAACCTCCTATTATCTCTTTCAAAATTTCCTCTCTCTCAATTCAAATGTTGTCTCAATAATACGTAACAGCAATATAATTCCCATATATAAAAATGTTTCCTTATAGGAAAAAACCCCCAACATAACATCTACCATTAGATATGTGACCTAATGATAAATGGTCTAAATTGACTATGAAATTACATTATTTTCACATGGTCCTTTGACCTTGCCAGGGGGTGCTCCAAATAATTATTTCCATCACCCCTAGACCCCTTGGAAACACTATTTGGGGGGGGGGGGGGGAATCCCCCTAAAACCCCTCCTTAAGAACTGGGATTCAAATTTGGCTAAGAAACAAGACCTCTAAATCAGGAAGATAATCAAGCTCCATAACCAACAATATCCCACTTGGAGATTGATTAATCAATTCCATTGTTACTACACCTACTAGATTATGATTCAACTTTGGACTAGACTAGTTTCTCATTTTCATCATTATGCTTGAGGAGCAACTAAAACTATGTAGAATCTTAGTTTCTCCTTGGTTACTTCCTTCATTTACATGTTTCCATGATTATGGATAATATGAATATTTTGCAACTTCAACTGTCCCACTTCTAAAATTGATCATATGAAATAATACATTAGTTGAATATGCTTAGTATTAGAATGAAAGGTTGAGTTGTTTGCAAAATAAATGGAATTCTCACTTTCACTATAAAAATTGCCATTTTCCTTATTATATATAAATTTCTCCATAAACCTTTATAACCAAATCATATCTTCACTAACCTATGTAGTAGCAACCTACTCTATTTTTGTTGTTGAAAGTGCAACAACCCTTTGCAATTCCAAAATCCAAATTATTATTGTTTAATCTATAGTAAAAACATACCATATGGTGCTCCTCTTACTATCTATATCACTTACCATATCTCATTCAATATATCTATATATAAAAATGCTTGAACCTCTAAAGCATAATTCATGAGTAGTAGTACCTTTCAAATAGCTGATAATCCACTTTATTTCCTTCCAATGATATTTACATGGATTTTTCATATATATGCTCACAACTCCCACTACATATGCACTATCTATCCTTGTGCACACCATTACATGCATAAAACTACCAATCGCCGCTGAATATAGAACCTTGGACATGTAGTCTATCTCCTCTTCTGTCTTGGGACACGTCTCCCTATTCAATTTGAACTGGGTAGAAAAATGTGTACTAACCAATTTTCATCTTTTATTTTAGACCATTCTAACACCTATTCTATGTACTCATTGTTAAGACAATGTTAATTTATTATTTTTCCTACCTCTTATTATTCTCATACCAAGGATTTTATTTGCAACACCCAATTCCTCTATAGTAAATGAATTATCTAATTTTCTTTTGAGTACATTTGTATCCTACAGTTTAGACCCCACAACAAGCATTTCATCCACATTAAATAACAAGATAATATAGCTGCCATTATCTAATCTCTTAAAATAAGAAAAATGGTTATATTAACATATACAATAATCTTGTTTTTTCATAAATATGTCAAACTTCAAATATCATTGTCTTGGAGCTTGCTTTAAACTATACACGCTCTCCTTCAAGCCACATACTAGGTTTTCCTTCCCTTTGACCTAAAATCCCTATGGAGTTCCCTTGGAGAAAATATATATTTACATATAACTACTCAAAATTAAATCTTGTACTGCCACTAAACTTAAAATAGTAACTCTACTTGAAGTCATTTTGACAACATGAGAAAACATTCCAACAGAATCTATATGTTTCTTTTGTACAAACCCCTATACTACAAGTCTGGCCTTGTACCGCATTTTGCCTCCACATTCTTCCTTCAACTTGTAAACCCATTTATTCTACAATTCTCTTTTACATATAAGCAATGGGACCGATTCCTAAGTATGTGTTGTAGCAGCTACAACCACCCTCCAATTTTTCCTATGCTTCATTTTGGAGCCTCCCTCTTCAAATCACACTAGCTCATCTTACGTTGACCTATGTAATTGTGCTTTAATTGAGTTTTATATTCTTCTTATGTCTTGTGTTTTCTAGCTTTATTTTCTGTCTAACCCGCAAGTTGATCTCTTCACTTGGTTTCAACCCGGTTTCGGGCCTGCCCTAGTGAACTGCACAATCCATGAGGGAAACATGCCTTCAGTCTAGGAATTGCTCAGCCTAGGCCCACAGTGAGCCTTTGACTCCAAAACTACACAGAGATAGCTGACAACTTGCCTTTAGCTGGGAAACTGTGAAGAGCATGAGAGGTAGCTTGAGCCACTCAACCTAGAAATTGCACAGAAGCTTTCCCTCAACAAATGTCTGATGCATGAGCTAGTGAATTGTCTAGTTTCCTTGGGAACTACACAATCTCTTTATGCATGCATGGAAGCTTTTTCCCAAAAAAGCAAAAAGAAAAAAAGCAAGAAAGCATGCGTAAAAAATAGGGATCTATTTTTAGCAATGAGAGTTACACTTGAGTTATTTTTGGAAACTTCTACCATGTGTTTCTTTTTCCTAGATTTTTGGCCTTAGCATCATAAACCCTAAAATTGACCAAATCTATTTAATGGACACCTTAGAGCTCATTTGCACATTCGATCTTGGAGCTCTGACATTCCTGCGGAAATCTAGGAACCTTCGACACAATCGTCACAACTTTTTCAGGCAAGCCTTGCTTTTCTAGTCTTTTGTTGCTTTTTATGTCGCTTTTATTTGTTTGGTTTGTGAGAGCATTGTTTTACCAATTTTATTGAATGAACATTGGAATTTTGATTTTTTCTAGCTTGTAGAAGTGATGTTTTAAGTCTTGCATTGCCTTTCCTAAGCGTCGCATGCATAACCCAATTTTTGCACTAACAGTCATTGTTGTGGCGACTCTCTCCACATGCTTCATTGTTCTTCAGTTTGATTGATTCCCGCACTTGTTTTGTTTGCATGCATCATCATTCAGTTAGATCTGCACCCACCTTCACTTTTAATTTCATATATTCTTGTTTTCACTTTGCCCTTAGGCAGATCTAAGCTTCCTTGGCCTGGATCTAGCTTTTCCCAGACATGCACTGCACATTTCTTGATCTCAAGGCTCTGCCTTGGCTCCAAGAATTACGCAGAGGCTCCCAAGGCCTAGCTCCAACTACGCACTACACAGTTCCAGGAGCCAGTCCTAAGCCTTGGTCACGAGATTGCACAATGCGTGGTCCTTGTTGGCCTGAGCCTGACCAGTAGGAAGTTAGTCACCTCTGAGAGGCAGTATTGTGCAATTCTTCTCAGCAGTTGACTAGTTTGTTGTTTGATCTGTTGTTGAAGTGTTTTTGGTTTCACGCTAATATTTGCATGCCATGAGTGTCCTCTCTATCTCCAAGTACAATAGTTGTTCAACAACTCTCCACAGTTATAGGTAACATGGCTTCCAAGAGAGTTGCATCAAAGGATACTGTTAAAAGTAGCACTAGGGATGCAGTTGAGCAGGTGTCAATGAGTTTACTAGTTTATGCAAACACTTAGTTGTTCATTGAGAAGGGCACGAAGTTAACATGGCAAGAGATCAATGATATATTTGCAAGAGACTTTAAGGAAGATTTAGAAGATCAGAAGGTGTATGTCGATATCCACTGGTCAGGCTTACACAAGGTTGCATACAAGTACCCGACCTCCCCTTGTGCAAACATCATCCACTGTATTGTCTCACAGACAGATCCTGAGATGATGACATTGAACAGTGCCAGTGGACCACAACTTCCTACCTTGAAGATGAAGAATTATCATGAGATGTATCACTTACCTCAACCAATGAACCGCATGGATGAACTTTTCTATGCCACCCACTGATTCAGATCTCTTTAGCTACCAGAATTATTCAAGACCTTTTACTTATGTGATGTTAATAAAATTGCATGTAAAAGAGCATAAAAAAATCACATGTGCATGCTTAAAGAAGAGAAAACAAAATGACGATCAAGAAACCAATAACAAAACACATTGATAACGGAGTTCACCCAATGTGGGTTACGTCTTCGGGCTCGGTGTCAAGAGAGTTGAGTCCACTTCATATAATTTTTTCCAATGATGATGATGTACATGGCAGGTTCTTTGTCATAACAAGGACAAATACCCTCAACAAGAGTGGCGTGTCTCTCCACGAGATATTATCCCTACAGGAACTCTCACTCAAAATGGGTCTTCCTTCAGCTTGACAAACTAATTCATTCTCACAATAATGTGGCAACAAGTATCCCTCAACATAGTGTTACATAGGGGTCTCAACAATAAGACATCATCTCAGCAAAACAAAAAGATGCATAACATAATTGCATCATATATCTCCACTTTCGAAGATGGCCAAAAACTTCAAAGCTCGGCTACTGAAATGTGTTGGCATTATGTTTTTGGTATGGTTATATGTTATAGATGTTGTACTTGATGGCAACACCCATGGCATGGCTCTCAATATGATGAGAATTAAGAAGTATGCAGGAGAAAAGTTCATGGAATTTTATGCAGAGAAAAGTTTTTAAAAGTTTATTTCATGTGGAGAAAAGTTCACGGAATTTTATGCAGAGAAAAGTTTATTTCATGTGGGAAAACTTACCTTTGGTCCATGGTAGTTAGTCCTTGGAATTTGAACCTATGGTTTTTGGACCATGGCATCTCGACAGATGTTTTGATCCCTAGTATTGAGTTGATGGTATTGGTTTGTTATGGTTTTGGCCCGTGGTATTGGTCCATGATTTGAGGAAGAGCTTGCCTATATAGAGCAAAGGAGATCATTTGGCTTGTGTATGCTTTTGGGTTGAATATCTTAAGATC
>APFE030973859.1:171451-194147 GCA_000404065.3 Pinus taeda | reverse complement strand
TTCTGGGTTTAGTTTTTCTGTTATTGTGGATCTGGTTATCTGGGTGACTTACTGGTACTTGATGATCATTTGATATTTATGGATCCAGTTTGAAAATTTATGAAAAGTGGTCCTTGAAAGAAAAGAAGTAGGGGGTTGTACCTCCCTTCCAGGAGAGACTGGAAAACGAGAGAGAGTTGTAGCTCTCTGCAGGTTGCAGCCTGCGTACTGGTAAAGGACTGCACCAGTACAAGACCATTGTAAAAGGAGTTTCTAATTTGAAAGAAGATAGAGACATATTGCAGCAGGTGGTTTTCACCCACATTGGGTTTCCACCTTATATCTGGTGTTCTTTGATGTGACTGTCTGTTTTTCTTGTTCATGCTCATTGTTTTATGGTACTGATATGAAAAAATAATTCAAAGTATAAATAAGGAAGAATTGTTAAAATAACTAGATAATATTGATTCACCCCCCCTCTCAGTATTATTTTCAACAAAATGGACTACACCACTGAATTCTTGGAGATGAGTGGTGTAAAAATCAACTGTAAATTTTTTCAATTCTGACACCGTCAAATTTTGGACCCTTGGGAATCTTGAAGATTCCCCGAAATATTATTTTCTAGAGATACTTGGAAAATACGCTGATTGGATGAATATTCTAACTGCACAGTTGGACTCCTGGTGAGAAAACATACAAAAGTGACTATCCACACGCCCAATTTCGTCACTGACAACTTTAGCCCTCCAAAAAATCTTTTTGGCATCTAGATGGAAGCTTGGCTCTTGGTTCCACTACAACTTTTGGGCGAAGTTCGCCCCTGATTATGGTTCCATAGGTTCACGGTTTCACTGTGCCCTCTCCTCCATGCTCCCCCTGGTTTAGCGCTTCCCCCGCTAAATGGACTGCACTAAATAGATATAATTATGAAGTTCTTGGCGTAATGGTGTAGTAGCCACTTTGGGGACGAAGCTTTTTGGATTAAACCCACGGTGTTCTGCCCCATTATAAATTTTGTCGTTATACTTTTAAATGACACACGGTTATAAAGCCGTTGGAACGGTCACATTCGTTGTGTGGTTGGGTTGGTCACTGTTATGTTCGTGGTTAACACACACACACACACACACACACACACACATATATATATATATATGAGATAACGCTTTGGCCGTTGGGCTTATGTGGTTACATATGCGTTAACACATATTGCGTTCTTTTGTTATATTGTTTTGGAACCATGTCTATTTACCATACCACAAGTTCCACTTTTATATAACGAACCCATTAACTCCACCTTATTCGTTACTATTTATTGAATTTTTTGTTTTGTTTGTTATATACTTTTTTTAATAATGTTTTTATATGGTTTATTAAATAACCATATTTAACAACCAACATATTTTTTTATATTTTAAAAATCATTTTTGTTTTATATGGATTTTGTTTATGTGGGCATTTTAATATTATTTTGTTTTATTTTTTAAGGAAATGAGCCAATGACGGAGTGTTAAGTGTCAATTCTTGATGGGTTTCCATGTACATTGTGGGTCTTACTTGCTGATTGGGATGCCATGTGGCACATTGTGGACCCTGTTTTTTTCCGTCTTGTCAAACTTTAAAAAGTCATAAGTTGGTCATACAGACTCGAATTGGAGTGTCGTTCACACAATTAGAATCAGGGTGATGAGCACTACGATATGGTCCATGTTTCACTTCCATATGACCACTTTGATATTTGAACTATTCTAAGCCCCCTTTGACTTCTAAGTGTATTTGGAGCCACCTGGATCACCCACAACCATGTAAACACTAGAGATATTATAAAGCGTTGGATGAAGGAGCCATAAAAGTTCAAATCCACGCATAATCATGTTTACAAAACGAAGTCACTCATCGGTGGTCCTACCACAGTCAAGACCATGCTATGCATGTTTCATGATGAGTTGGACAAAGGTTCCCAGATCAAATACCCAGAAGCTATGGAGGTAAGAGTTTGCTTCCAGAGAGACACCATCAAGCAGTATGGGGACAAAATAGCACAGTACCAAGCTTGGTATCACTACGTCACTGGGAGTCATCAGGTGGATGTTTCTGAGTTGGTCTTCCCCCAGATTGCTAAGTCATAGTGTTATGTCTTGTCTGGAAATCTCTAGCCTATTTGTCTCACCTGGGTAAATGTGGAAATTGTATATTATTTGTGAATATATTTTAAGTGAAATTCCAAGTGTCATTAGTGGAATGTGAATAGTCACTATGTAATGTAATGAGTTATTTGTCATGAGGGTAGTCAAAGAGTCAAAAGGGAATGTCAAGGGTCACTCCACCCTTTGTTATAAATAGAACCTCATAACTCCTAGAAGAGGCACTTGGGAGCCAAGCTTTTGGCTAGGCTTAGGCTTAGAGAAGGCTTGGGAGTATTGTGACGAGCCTTGGCTTCTCCACAGTGTAGAGAGAGTATACTTCTTTGGAGGAGTAGGTGTTCATGACTGTAATGTTCCACTATTGGGGCTATTGGCTGTCAATGGTATATGTATGGATGGAACTTTCACTTAATAATAATATAACTGAGCCAACATGTTTTCATGCATATGTTGTTATTGTAGTTCGACTATGTTGGTTACTTTAGAAATTTATGTTGTTTAACTAACACATTTTCTTGTAAACTATTTTGTATGCAATTGTATGAATCTGGTTGAAGGCGTGTTTTTGGATTAACCTGTCACTTTGATTTGTGGACTATTCCGCTTTCCAGCTTGTGATGTCATTCTGCTTATGTGTTCCTTTCAGGATGCATATTATTATAGGCTTCTAAGGACACACTTCCTTTTCCCCTCCGTGTGTTAGAACCCCCATGCATCTCACTTGACTCGTTGCAAGGTCACACACTTGTTTCCAACCAAATTCATCATGCTTATCTCTACACGCTACCATGGTCAAGGCACTACATTACCACCCACTGTTGGGATTCCTACTCTGAATAGTCTGAGGTCTATTTGGGACTTCTTACGGGGGAGATCCCCTCGAATGTTAGTAGGTCCAAAACCATCAACATTTCTGGTGCTAGAAGGAGGGCCAAATGACAAGCTAAGCCCTCAAAGTTTGTTTTGAATTTTTGCACATCATTCATGACTTACATCACAATCTCAACCCCAACATGTTTTTCTCACATTAATGATTTCAAAGTGTTGGAGGATGTGATCGATGACTTGTGACAACTAAAATATGATGGTGAAAGTGGAATAGACTTGTTCAGACACATAGGTTCATTTTTGGGTTTATGTGATAGGAATGACGTCCCCTCAAACGACATTGCATGTGGGTTGTTCGCTTGCACACTCAAAAGGCCTTTTAAACAATGGTGTCTCACATTTCTTGCAACCTTTGTTCACTCCTTCAATCAAATGATCAAAGATTTAGGTCGTGCTTTCTTTCATTATGATCGTAAAGAAATTAATCATAAAATCTTAAAATTACAAAAGGCACCTGACAAATCTGTTGCACAGTTTTATTAATGCTTCCTTCATCTCACTTTTGAATTTCTGGAAGACGAAGTTGATTGGGATTTTCTCACAAAAAAGTTTAAGTATATTCTTCACATATCTAGAAATGCACATGAAATAGAATATTTTGAACCCCTTCCAGCATACCTCGGTGTTAGAGCTTCAAAATCTAAGACAAACAAGGTCGATGTCACAAGTGACTCTCCATCCTTTTCTCATCAAACAACTCTAGCTCCGCAGGATGGGGTGGGAGAAGTTGCGAATCCACCTGTTGAACTATCACTTCCTCCCACCTCACCTGCTCTGGATTTTTTCACATATCTAGATTGCAAGCCTGATGGTTTTCATGTGGTCTCATCTACTCGACCTCCATCCACTGGTTCCTTTGATCCTCCAGATTTTGGTTTCTTGTGTTCATCTATTCCGGAATTCACAAGCGACATTCATGAGGATCAAGTTATGGATGGAGTTGGTGTTGAGTAGCCAACTTGCGCTATAATTTTTTATGAGTATTTGTGGGAATCTGAAGAAGAATCTATGGAGAAGGATGACCCCCCTTTGTTCAGACCTCATCAACGTTATCCCGACATCTTCTGTGATTCTTCCATTTTTTATTTTTTTTGTGAAAATTTATCCCCAAATGTTTCTACTTCTGATCCTTCACGGAACACACAAGATGTCAGTCAATCATTTTATTGTGGAGAGGACAAATATTTCTTCCCGAATCCACATGACCTCTCATCCTTCATTTCAAGAAATTTAGAAGGTGATTTTTTTTTTTTTTTACATCACCCCCTCTGTATGATTCGTTAGATCATGAGGATGTCGATGTCCATCTTGAATTTTCTGATCGTGGTTGTTCTGATCTCTTCACCCGTTCATCTGATCATGATTCTGATTCACCTGTTGTTGATCTTTCTAATCCACCAATCTTTGATTATCAATCTTCTGATGAAGTGGAAACCTATCAAGCTGTTGAGGCAATTCAAATTGAGCTAATGGTTATGTTAGTTCCCGTAGCCTTGAGGACAGTTCCACTTCCAGTCAAAAATTTGTTGAATCACCCCAGGCTCCTCATCACTCTCTTGTTCACAGTGAAAATCAATATCATCTATATTTTTCGCATTCTCCACCAGAATCACACAATCCTATCACTCATGCATTGGAGGAGTCATATGTAGCAAGCACTATTGCGAAACAAAAAATTTATTCTTTCTCTACGTTTTCTTGTTTGTCACGTTCGAAAGAGTGTATATCTTTGTCGTCCACACGCAATGTGACACAACACCATGATACGTCTATAGAGTGCCTTTCATGTGCTTTTAGTGTTTTCTTTTATGTAGATGCATTAAAAATTTGAACATTTTGGTTTGCATTGCTTTATCTTTCTTATCTATTGGTTGACTTGAATATATTCTTTCTTGTGAGTCACGCCATCAATCACATGGGTCAACCAATGCGTCAGTGGCTACATTGGAAACATCACTTCACATGAGTTGACCCATTTTCTTCTTAGCTTAGGAGTAGGAGTAGTGTTTGATTTCCTGTTTGCTTTTGCTTACTTGATTTCATTTTTATTTTGATTATTCCCTTTGTTTGTTTGTTTTCCACCCTTACGATTAGATTTTCCATGAAACTGTGTTTGGCTTCTTGAGACAAGAAAGGTGAAATACAAAAGGACTTGTACAACTATTAACATTTGGTTATCTATCTATTCCCTCTCTTTATGAATATCTTGCGTTTATTTTAGTCGATGATACCCTGATGGAAAATACGTTCCTTTCAGAGTGAGTTATCAATGAAATCACAACGCTTGCACTTTTAACTAGTACTACCTACTCTAATGGGTTTTCTATATTCGGTTAACCCTTGTCAACTCAGTCAAGTAGAGTAAGGTAAGGGGGAAAACCTTAACAAGTATGTCAGAGGTATATATAAATATCCTTCTCTGAAGGGACAACCTCTTATGCACTCAATAAGTTGGGATCCTTCTTCCACCTCATGAAATAAATAAGTGCCTTATGCACAATTGTTTGAAAAATAAAAAAAATTAAATGAAAATTAAAATAAAGGTGAAAGAAGAGAAATTTTTTCTTCGCAAAGAGGTGAAGCAAGTAACTCCACTAAGGTACTGACCAGACTCACTAGTAGCAGAGAAATGCATGTGTTCTTGAAGTGACTCCATCGGGGTACTGTCTAGGCCTACTAGCAACGGAGCAACCCCAGAGATAAAACTAAAACTCTGAAGGTATATATTACTTGTGCATCAATATACCCCTCATCCCCAATTGGAATAACTCAGTTGACTTGGCTTGGTATGTGTGTTTCCGATAAAGGGAATGGTAGGGACTATATCTTTAACTCAAGCTAGTGAAGAAACCATGAAAATCAAATAATTGAACAATACTTCCAGAAGAGTTACCCTCACTTTACAAGAGACAAGGTCCATATAGAGAGCTGAAGTTCTACCAGTGTGTCAATTTTGTAGCAGCTACAACCACCCTCCAAAATTTTCCCTATGCTTCATTTTGGAGCCTCCCTCCTCAAATCACAGCAACTCATCTTATGCTGACCTAGGTACTTGTGCTTTAATTGAGTTTTATCTTTTGCTTACAGCTTTTGTTTTCTAACTTGCTTTTCTGTCTAACCCAAAATCTGACCTCTTCACTTGGTTTCAAGTTGGTTTCAGGTCTGCCTTAGTGAACTTCACAATCCTTGAGGGAAACTAGTCTTTAGTCCAAGAATTGTGCAGTCCAAGCCTGCAATGAGCCTTCAACTCCAAAACTACGTAGAGCCAGATGACATATTGCCTTTAGCTGGGAAACTATGCAGAGCATGAGTGGTAGCCTGAGCCATTTAGCCTAGAAATTGAACAGAATATTTCCCTCATCAGTTGCCCGATGAATGAGCTAGTGAGTTGTCTAGTTTCCCCGATAACTGCACAATCTCTCCATGCATGAATGGTAGATTTTTCCCAAAAAATAAAAAAGAAAACAATAAAAGAACATCCCTAAAAAATAGGGATCTATTTTTAGCAGTCACTGTTACACTTGAGTTATTTTTGGAAACTACCACCATGTGTCGCTTTTTCATAGATTTTTGGCCTTCGTGTCATAAACCCTAAAATTGACCAAATCTATTTAATCGATGCCCCAAATCTCATTTGCACATTCGATATTGGAGCTCTGGAATTCCTGAGGAGATCTAGGAACCTTCGGCATAGTCGTCGCAACTTTTTCGGGTAAGTCTTGCTTTTCTAGTCTTTTGTTGTTTTTTTTTTGTCTCTTTTGATTACTTGGCTTGTGAGAGTGTTGTCTTACCCATTTTATTGAATGAATGCTGGCAGTTTGATTTTTTCTAGCTTGTAGAAGTGTTGTTTTAATTCTTTCATTTCCTTTCCAAAGTGTCGCATGCATAACCCAACTTTTGCACTAATGGTCGTCGTTGCGGCAACTCCACATGCTTCAATGTTTTTCAGTTTGATTGATTCCTCCACTTGTTTTGTTTGCATGCATCATCATTCACTCATATTGGCAACCACCTTCACTTTTAATTTCATATATGCTTGTTTTCATGTTTCCCTTGGGTAGATCTGAGCTTCCTTAGCCTGGATCTAGCTTTTACCAGGCATGCACTGCACATTTCTATATCTCAAGGCTCTACCTTGGCTCCCAGAATTACGCAGAGGCTACCAAGGCATGGCTCTAGCTACACACTACATAGTTCCAGGAGCCAGTCCTGAGCCTTGGTCCCTGGAATTACGCAATGCACAGTCGTAGCTGGCTTGAGCCTGACTGAACTGTGCATTACGTAGCTCAAGTCAACAACACCTCCCTATTGGTAGTTGGGACTGCACAATGCACAAAACCAACTGGAAGTCAATCACCTCTGAGAGCCAGTATTGCACGATTCTTCCCAGTAGTTTGATCTAGGCGGATCTTGGTGGCCACTTACCTATTCCACTTGGACCCCCACCACTATCTCTTTCAGTTTTTCAGTTTCCTTAATTGTAGCACACTTTACTATTTTTGGTAGTTTTTTGGGTCCTGAACTTCCAGATCCTTTTTGAGGCCTTAAATGACATTTTTGGGAAAACCAAGGCCAAAAAGCACTTTTAACTAATGTTGGCTACTTGAAAGTTGTAGTCCTCAGATAGATTTTTCTAACGAGTTATTTTGCACGTCAAACAGAGATTGTATGCCAAAGTTATGACCCCATGAAGTTGATGCACCAATTTACCCATGTTGGGTTGTGTTATATTCTTTCCATGACTAGCCCACATAGTTAACTAGGGGGTGAGAGGGGGGGCAAAGCCCCCCCTTCATTGTGCCAATTGCACAGTGGGGGCGTCAAAGGGGTTTTGAGGGGGGCAGGTAGCCCCCCTCTACGGGGTTTGGGGCAGTGCCCTGAGGATTTTTTTTTTTTTTAGACCCTACATTAGGTTGGGTGGACCTACCTATGGTTTTGTGCATGGTTTTCGCACATGGTTTTGGACACGATGGTTTTCGGTCCATCGTTTTAGACGCAATGGTTTTTGGTCCATGGTTTTGGATGCGATGGTTTTCGGTCCATGGTATTGGACACAATGGTTTTTCAGTCCATGGTATTGGATGCTTCAACTTGTATAAATATGTATTGTAACACTGAAAGGAATATAATGAAAAATCAAGTTGGTATTCCCGGTTTTGGGATCCAGGGGAAATCTTTGTGTATATGTTTTTTATTTGTTATGATCTTGCATTATTTATTTTCTGTGTTTTAGAATTCATATGCAAGTAATTTTTGCACGGGGTCAAAACCTACATTTGGTATCAAAGTTGTTTTGGCTTCAAGGGGACGCCTTTGTTGCTGAGGGGTTTTGCTTGGGCCTGTGGTAGACCATGTTCAGTGGGATCGATTCTCGTTGTGAAAGAAGATAGAGAGTAGTGGAAAGATAGAGATCGAGAAATTTAATGTTCAGAGTTTTGAGTTGTGGAAACTAAAGGTGGAGGATCTGATGGTGGACAAAGATTAGTGGATCGTGGTAGATTCAAGTACTAAACCAACGAGAGTACCCAATGAAGAATGGAAGAAGTTGGATTGGAAGACAAAGAGCACAATATGATTGTGTGTCTCAAATTCAGTATTGTTGAATGTATCAGGGGATGCTACGATGAAGGCTTTGTGGGACAAGTTACGGACTTTGACCAATCTAAGTATCTAGTCAATAAATTGTTCCTACGAAAAAATATGTATAACCTGAGGATGAAAGATGGAGACTCAGTGAAAGAGCATCTGAATGCATTTAATACTATGGTAAGTCAGTTATTATCCGTTGATATTAAATTTCAAATGAAGATAAGTGCATCAATTTGTTGTGTTCTCTACCAGACTCATGGGATAGTTTGGGTATTGCAATAGGTAGCAATGCAACTACCTTGCAGTTTGATGAAATAGTCCCATCCTTGCTGACGGAGGAGATGAGATGAAAAAATATGGAGAGCTAGAATGGTGATGCCTTGTATATACGAGGACGGTCCCAGAACAGAAACAAAAATAAGTCATCGAGTGGGAGATCTAAATCTAGAGGGAGATCTAAATCTCCAGGAAAACCTGTAAAGGTGGTTTGCTGGAAATGCAGAAAGGAACGACACTACAAAAGGGACTATAAACCTAAAGCTCCTGACAAAGGAAAGGAATCTGATGATGCTCCTTCTGCAGAGGCGAAAACCACCTCAGATGAAGGTGGGGATGTGTACTTGGCTTCTTCAAGTACACATATAGATCATGAGGCATGGTTGATTGACTTAGGTGCATCCTTCACTTCACTCCCCATAGAGTTGCTTCTGCGAGTTATGATAATATGATTGTTGGTGAATGTTTCTTTGGGGATGACAAGGAAGAATAGAATCAGTTGGTCACGGCAGAAATTTCAGTGAATTTGCAGGTGGAAGGTTATAACACTTCCAGGTGGTTTTGCAATTCCTGCATTGGCCCAAAAATCTTGATTTCTATAAGCAAAGTGGATGATGCAGGTGTAAAAATAGTGTTCGGAAATATACCTACAGATGGTTCGAGGAGCACTGGTCAATTGATGCAAGGAGTTTCGGATTTGGAACTCTGTACAAGTTGCAAGGTAGCACTGTTGTTGATGGGTGCAACAGTTCTGTGGTTCCTGAAAGTGGAGCAGAAAAACTAGTGGTCTCCGGAGAGAAGAACATTCTATGGCATCAAAGGCTTGGACATATTGGAGAGAAGGGCCTTCGAATACTTCATGGTAAAGGCATGGTAGAAGGTATGAGTAATACCTATCTAGATTTTGATTTCTGTGAAAATTGTGTATATGGGAAGCAAAATTGGGTTAGTTTCCCCTCTAGTGGTAAGAGGGTGAAACATATATTAGAGCTTGTGCACAGTGATGTGTTTGGACCTGTGAAAGTTCCATCACTGGGTAAGTCTGTGTACTATGTATAATTTATAGATGACTTCTCAAGGAATACATGGATATATGTCCTTAAGAAGAAATATGAAGTCTTTGACAGGTTTAAAAAATTTAAGGCTCTGGTGGAAAACCAGATAGAGAAGAAGATAAAGATGTTGAGGTTAGATAATGGTGGAGAGTTTTGCAGCAAGGAATTTGAATAATTTTGTAAGAAGTGTGGTCTAGCACGACAGAAGACTACTCCATACACACCTGAAAAAAATGGAGTTGCTGAAAGAATGAACAAGATGTTGATGGAAAGGGCAAGAAGCATGCTCAGTGGTGTCGGGTTAGGATAGGAATTTTGGGCAAAGGCAATGGAGACAACATGTTACGTGGTCAACAGATCACCTTCATCAGCGTTGGAGGATAAGACTCCACAAGAGGTATGGACTGGTAAGAAACCCTCTCTTTCGCATATGAGGGTATTTGGATGTGATGCATATGTACATGTTCCAAAGCAGAAAAGAACCAAGTTGGATAGTAAATCTGAAAAGTGCATCTTTATTGGTATAAGGATGGTTTAAAGGGTTATAAGATTTGGAACTCAGTAACAAGGAAGGTTGTGTATAGTCAAGATGTGGTGTTCAGAGAGGTGAAAGATGTTATTAAACATGAAAGCCAACCAAAGGAACCTGAGAATATAGAGTTTGAGCTTAAGGAGGAAGAATCAGATTCTACAGCAAAGGAGGAATCAGAAGATGATGAGCCACAAACTCCAGGTGTGAGAAGATCAGTTCGAGAAAGAAGGCAACTGGAAATGTATAGTCCATCTGCTTTCTGTTCAAATTTTGTGTTATCTGTTACTGATGATGATCCTAGAACTGTGAAGGAAGCAATAGATTCAGAGGATGGGAAACTCTGGAAAGAGGCCATGGTTGATGAGATGGCATTTTTGCACAAAAATGAGGCTTGGGATCTGGTGGAGTTGTCGGTTGGAAGGAAACCCATTGGTAGAAAATGGGTGTTCAAGAAGACAAATGTAGAAGGAAAGGTGGAGAAATACAAAGCTTGGTTGGTAGCAAAAGGTTATATCCAGGTTTCGGGAATTGATTTGGGTGATATTTTTTCCCCTGTTGTCAAGGTAACTTCTATTAGATTACTTTTATCTGTTATTGTTTGTTTTGATTTTGAGGTAGAACAGATGGATGTGAAGACAACATTTCTTCATGGGGATTTGGAAGAGGAGATCTACATGAAGCAACCTAAAGGGTTTGCGATGAAGGGTAAGAAAGAACTAGTATGCAAGTTAAAGAAGTCTATGTATGGGTTAAAACAAACACCAAGGATGTGGTATCAGAAATTTGATACATTTATACGGGGACTTGGCTTCACTAGAAGCAAAGCAGATCATTATGTGTATTTTAAATTAATTGATGACCATGTTATTTATTTGGTATTGTATGTGGATGATATGTTGTTGGTTGGAAATGACAAAGAAATTATCCAGAATTTGAAGACCCAATTGTCCTCCAAATTTAACATGAAAGATCTTGATACTGCAAACTATATTTTGGGCATGGAAATTAAAATAGATCGGACAAAGAGGAAGCTCTGGTTAAACAAGAGGAAGTATGTTGAGACAATACTACAGAGGTTTAATATGTAAGATAGTAAACCGGTGAAGGTTCCTTTTCCAGTAGGTGTGAAGTTATCTGTTGAACAATGTCCCAAGACGTAAGAAGAGGAAGAGGACATGTCCCATGTTCCATATGCAAGTGCAGTGGGTAGCCTAATGTATGCAATGGTCTATACTAGACCAGACATTTGACATGCAATGGGAGTATTGAGAAATTTTATGTCAAAAACAGGGAAGGAGCACTAGACAATAGTGAAGCTGGTTTTCAGGTATTTGCATGGCACTAGTGATTATGGATTGTCTTACCAAGGAAGACCAGGATTGGATAGAGTGTTGGATATTCATGGCTTTGTTGATGGAAACTGGGCTGGAGATATGGATCAGAGAAGATCTACAAGTGGGTATGTGTTTAACCTATTTGGAGGTGCAGTCAATTGGATGAGTAAGAAACAATCTATAGTGGCACTATCAACTATAGAGGCAGAATGCATGGCAGCCACTCATGCAAGCAAGGAAGTAGTTTGGTTGTAGAGATTGTGTTCAAGTATGGGGTTAGTACAAGGAGATATAAGGATAGACTGTGACAGCCAAAGTGCAATTTTCTTGGAAAAGAACACTGCTTACCATTTAAATACAGAGCACATTGATGTTTAGTATCAGTTTGTGGGGGATATGATAGAAGACAAAAGGGTGTTGCTGGTAAAGGTGGACACTTTGAAGAACACTGCAGATGCATTGACAAAACTATGATCTCTGAGATGTTCTCTTGGTGTAGAGAAACAATGGGTGTTGCAGGGTTGGATAAATTACTAAGCTCTCATGTGGCTCCCTGTGGAAAGAAAACAACAAGTGGGAGAATGTTGGGTTGTGTTATATTCTTTCCACGACTAGCCCACGTAGTTAACTAAGGGGTGGAGCCCCCGCTTCATTGCGCCAATTGCATAGTGGGGGAGTCACAAGGGGGGCGGTAGTTTGAGAGGGGCGGGCAGCCCTGGTTTATGGGGTCCGGGGCAGTGCCCCAAGGAATTTATTTTTTTGGACCCTATATTAGGTTGGGTGGACCTACCTATGGTTTTGTGCATGGTTTTCGCACGTGGTTTTGGGCGCAATGGTTTTCGGTCCATGGTTTTGGATGCGATGGTTTTCAGTCCATGGTATTGAACATGATGGTTTTTTGGTCCATTATATTGGATGCTTAGGTATGTATAAATATGTATTGTAAAATTGAAAGGAATATAATGAAAAATCAATTTGGTAGTCCCGGTTTTGGGATTCAGGGGAAACCTTTATGTATATGTGTTTTATGTGTTATGCTCTCGCATTATTTATTTTCTATGTTTTAGAATTCGTATGCATGTAATTTTTTTATGGCAACGCAAATGAGGCCCATAGTTTTGGCGCTTCATCTCCTAGGGTTATGTTATTGGATGTTTAGGATTTTTCATTATTTCTCAATAATAATTAGGCATTCGAGCCTCATTGTAACACAGTTCAGAGGCATGTAGCCACCACATCTCTTCTCATAGATAAGATACCATCACCTGAGCTAGTCTTATTTCCATTCTATCTGTAAGAATATCTCAGTATTTGAGATTAATGAAATGAAGTGTTATTTATGTTGCATATTTGTATTTATGGTTATATGTGTAATTTGTTGCATTCCTATTTAAGTTCACACAGTTTCCCTTGTTTGATCTATTCTTGAAGTGCTTCTATTTTCATGCTAATATTTGCATGCCATGAGTGTCCTCTCTATCTCTAGGTACAACAATTGTGGAGTAAATCTCCACAATTATAGGTAACATGGATTCCATGAGAGATGCATCAAAGGATACTGTTGAAAGTAGAACTAGGGATATAGTTGAGCAGGTGTCAGTGAGTTTACCAGTTTATGTAGACACTTAGTTGTTCATTGAGAAGGGCATGAAGTTAACATGGCAAGAGATCAAGGATATCTTTGTAGGAGACTTAAAGGAAGATCTAGAAGATTGACAGGTGTATGTTAATATACACCAGTCAAGTTTACACAAGTTTGCACGCAAGTACCCAACCTTCCATTTTGCAGACATCATCCAATGGATTGTCTCACACATAGATCCTAAGATGATGACATTAAGCAGTGCTAGTGGAACATTGCTTTCTACCTTCAGGATAAAGAATTATCATCAGATGTTTCACTTATCTCAGTCGGTGAACCACATGGATGAAATTTTCTATGCCACCCACAACCATGTAGGAGTCGTCAATGTTGAAATCCATGCCCAATCATGTTTACAAAATGAAGTCACTCAAAAAGGCCTACCACTTCTTGATCATATTCAAATGCAAAATGTACGATCAAGAGAGCATGAAGACCTTTCTGCAAAATTGGGTGGTTGTGTTAGACCAGTTAGTGAATGATGGAAAACCATTTAATTGATTGGATCTGTTGGCTCATCAGTTGAAAGCCCATGTCACTAATGCCTAGAATCTGCCCAAGGATGAGCGAGTGAGATTCTACATGTCTGCGTATTTACTTGATGTAATCTATGCCCAACATCAGTTTCCTAGCATGGGTTTGATGTGAACATAATAGGAGCATGCCGTCAATATTTATTGCAAGTTTCTTTCCGAGTGCACCTACCAAGGAGTTATGGCGAGGCTAGATGAACATATCATTACCTCGATGTACAAGTTGATCTTTGAGCAGGATCCACCATGCATGTCCCAAGAAGCGATGGAGGCATTACTTAACATTGAAGATTGGTATGCCTCACCCAGTGGTACCTTCATCGGGATTTTTGGTGGTGAAATGCCTTTGCATGTTCTACCAAGGTTTTCCATAGACAAGTTAGTCATGCAAGAAGTTGCATATCACATCTCGACAGGGTTATTAGCAAGGATGCATAGCAGGAAGAAGGCACCACAGCCTACTCTTCCTTTACATATTGGATTGTATGATATTAAGAACTTGAAGGATGCGGATGTCGAAGCCAAGGAGATAGTGAAGTATGAGTTTGGCGCCAGAGATTACAATCGTATGATCCCCACGATATTTGCAAGAACCATTGTGCGAGAGTTTATTATCCATCGATCCAAGGGGCATGTCATTGGGAAGAGGAGGACCCTTGGAGGTATGGTTACAACCCCTCCAAGCTTAATGAACTAGTCAACACGCAGGAAGCAACAA
Source organism: Pinus taeda (assembly GCA_000404065.3). Taxonomy (NCBI): domain Eukaryota; kingdom Viridiplantae; phylum Streptophyta; class Pinopsida; order Pinales; family Pinaceae; genus Pinus; species Pinus taeda. The sequence goes on along the minus strand of APFE030973859.1, from coordinate 179,454 downwards.
CAACAACAACAACAACAACTATAAGTAGTGAAGAGGTGTAGGACAAGGGTAAGAGGAAGATTGCTAAGAACCTAGAGGCAGAGCAAAGCTACAAGTTCAGATAAGATCCTCTCTTTGAGAAAGAAACTTTGACAATGGGGGAAAAGAGGCAACAACAAATAAAGAGAGTATAATGGAGGAAGAGAGAGAAGCAAAGTTTGGAGGAAGCAGAAAGGAAGTGGTAGGAAATAGAGAAGAAGTTGAAAGAAGAGAAGGAGCTAAGAAGGAGAGAGGGAAGAGAAGAAAAAACAAGAACATGAGGAAGGGCAAGGTGGGATCATAGACAAAATTGCTCCCATATAGGTTGACCAGTAAAAAAAACCAACAAATGAATAAGAGGGTGAGCAGATGCAGGATCGAGAACTTGCTCAGCATATTGAGCAAATGGTTGAAGTGAAGGACATGGAGTTGGGACAGGGGCCACAAGACCAAGATACTGACCTCATGCTGAAAGCATCTGAGGTCGCCCCTCAGTCTCCACCAACTCCAGTATCATAACCTGTCCTAAGTGAGCAAGGAGAGGTTGTTCTCCTTAATGATGATCCGATGATGGATGTGTACAATATGTCTTTTGATGAGTTGTGATAGAGGATTGTGAAGGAAAGGGTGATAGTTCCAAATGTCAGGAAGCATCTAGTTTCCATGGTTGATGCCATTATGGCTTATGTAGGAGGCAGAAGATCAAATATCAAGTTCTTGTTAGCAGAGAATGAAAAGATGGCTAAGAACTTGCAAGAGGCCAGACAGAAATCAGAATAATCTGTGAGATCCGCAGTGGCAGAAATGAGGAAGGAGATAATTGCTAAAGTATTAGCTCTTTGAGGCCACCATGTAGAAACACTATGACAGATTTGTCACTGTGCGTAAGGTAGTTGTCCATCTATTTGGTTTTCAACGACAAAGCAGAAAGATTGTCCAAACTCTTAGAGACATACACACTGTTATCGCCCATGTGTAGGAATGGACAATGGGATACAAAGGAGCCCCGCTTCACTTGTGCAAGATGATGAAGCCACAAGCCGAGTCAGACAAAGAAAATATCCAGATGCAGATCCAAAACTATGAGCAACTCTCCCCGTACGTATGTAACATACATGCTTCATATGCATAGTTGTTCAAGAGTTTGGATGTGATGGTGAGGATGCACAAGATCCCGTTAATCAGTTCCTTCACTGTATCCAGGTAGAAGAACCAAGTCTGACTAGGGATGGACAGGTACATGAAGCAGCTTAGGTGAGAGGCCACCAACAATGACTTAGAGATGAGTGCAAAAAACATGCAGAAGTACATCAGTTGTCATGTCGTAGTCAATACCATGTTGCACATGCTTTAGGATGAGTTGGACAAAGGTTCCCAGATCATATACCCACAAGCTATGGAGGCAAGAGTTTGCTTCTAGAAAGACACCGTCAAGAATTATGGGGAAAAAATAACATAGTACCAAGCTTGGTTTCAGTGCGTCACTAAGAGTCATCAGGTGGATGTTTCCAAGCTGGTCTTCCCCCAGACTTCTAAGTCATAGTGTTGTGTCTTGTTTAACTGTCTCTAGCCTGTTTTGTCTAACATAGGTACATGTGGAAATTGTATATTATTTGTGAATATATTATAAGTGAAATTCCAAGTGTCATTAGTGGAATGTGAACAATCACTATGTAATGTAATGAGTTATTTGTAAAGAAGTTGAAGAGTCATGAAAGAGTCAAAGGGGAATGTCAAGGATCACCTTTGCTATAAATAGAACCTCATAACTCATAGAAGAGGCTTTTGAGAGCCAATATGTTGGCTAGGCTTAGGCTTAGAGAAGGCTTGGGAGTATTGTGATGATCCTTGGGTTCTCCACAATGTAAAGCGAGTATAATTCTTTGGAGGAGCATGTGTTCATGACTGTAATGTTCCACTATTGGGGCTAGTGATTATCAATGGTGTATGTATGTATGAAACTTTCACTTAATAATAATATAAATGAGTCAACACATTTTCATGCATATGTTGTTATTGTAGTTTGACTATTCTGGTTACTTTAGCAATGTATGTTGCTTAAATTACGGATTTTCTTATGAACTATTTTGTATGCAATTGTATGAATTTGGTTGAAGGCATGTTGTTGGGTTAACCCGTCACTTTGGTTTGTGGACTATTCCACTTTCTAGATTGTGATGTCATTCCACTCGTGTGTTCCTTTCAGGCTGCATACCATTACTTGATTCTAAGGAACACACTTCACCTTCCCCTCTATGTGGTAGAACCCCCATGCATCTCACTTGACTCACTGCAAGGTCACACACTTGGTTCCGACAAAAGTCATCATACTTATCTTTGTGTGCTACTACGGTCAAGGTACTGCATTACCACCCACTGCTAGGTCTCCTACTCCAAACGGTTTGAGGTCTAGTTGGGACTTCTTGCCTGGGAGATACCCTCTAAAGTTGGCAGGTCTAGCACCATCAATAATAGGTTTATGTACCAAAGAGTCCATCTGTTATTTCATGCCTTGCTCCTATTTCTTTTTGGTTTCTACCTACATTGCTTCATATACTTATAGTTTACCATAATCAATCAAGAATACATAATACAATGAAGGAGAGCATCATTCAGAGGGTATAATTAGCCTAGTTATCTTCTAACAACACTTGTAGGAGTATGAGACACCTGTCAATAAAGTTGTTCTTGAACATTTTGATTTTCTAGAACCTTTGGAATTTCTTTTTCTGTGATTTCATCAAGCACTATGCATTTTTTCCCCTTTTCGTATTTATTTTTCTACAACTGATTTTTGTAAATGAACTTCTCATTGAATGCCACATATATAGTCCTATTTTTTTTATAATCCCGTACGTGATATCCAAAATCATTAACTTCATATCCAATAAACTACACTTCACATATTTTTCCTCATGCTTTGTTCTATTTTCTCTATTAATATGGACAAATGCTTCACAACCAAGAGTCTTCATAAATGAGTAGTTTACCTTTTTACCTATCCATTCCTCCTATGGAATGCCATCATCCAAGGAACTTGAAGGATTTCTGTTTATTAAGTAAACAAAAATATCAACATCTACCAAAACTTGTAAGGGAAATCTTGCAAGTAATCTCATACTCCTTGCATGCTCCATTATTACCTTGTTCATCTTATTTGACACACCATTTTATTGTAGCGTTTCTAGAACTATCTTCTTTTTTTGAATCTCATTTTATGAAAAAAACTATCAAACTCCTTGCAGAAATATTTTCCTCCATTATATGATCTGAGACACTTTAAACTATTTCATGTCTCATTCTCAACCAAAGCTTTCCATCTCTTAAAAATATTAAATACATCTGATTTATTTCTAATGCAATAAACAAAAGTTTTCTTAGTTGCATCATTAATCAAAGTAACATAATAATAAAAGCCATAGTATATGATACATGAGCTGGTCCCCATACATCTATATTCACAATCTCTAACTTTTCACTCTTCTTTTCCTTCCCAAATTTGAGAAATTTAACTCTTTTATGTTTTCCATAAACAAAATGCTCACAGATGTCTAAATCAATGGCCCATATTTATGAAGGAACAAAATGAAATACATATTTAAACAAGAACACAAAGATACAGTGAAATAAAACTTCAATTAATAAATAAAAAGTGTTGAAAATTGTTTACACACATAAGAGAATAAATTATCTCACACAATGATAGCTTATCTTAGAGAAGAGGTGTGATGGCTACATGCTTTCTGAACTGTGTTATAGTAAGGCTCACATGCCTTTTTATCAGCAAGAAATAATGGAAAACCATAAACATCCAAAAACCTAACCCTAGAAGATGAAGTGCCAAAAGTTTGTGGGCCCCGTTGGGGTTAGTTGGAATGTCAATTTCCTAGGGACGTAACTTTGACATACGATCTCTATTTTGCGTGTATGATACCGCGTTGGAAATATCTATTTGAGGAAACAAAATTTGATAGAAAAATATGCCATAAGATATGATTTTTACCATTTTCTAAACACCCATCATTCAAGGCCTCAAAATGGCTCTGAGAGTTTAGGAACCAAAAAACTACCAAAAGTAGAAAACTTCTGAAATAGGAAACTATGTTGAAATTTAAAGGAAATAATGTTGGGGGTCCAAGTGGGATAGGTAGGTGGCCACTGATATCCACTTCGATCAGTCCTCCCCACTTAGGAAGTAGTGGTCCCCATTGTGTTGAGTGCCTCCATGAGATGGGGAAACCTCTGCTAAATTTGGTCCCTGGTGAGCCATTTTCTTTGGTGCAAGATCTTGCCAAATTTGACAACCTGATAAAGATGGATTTTATTGTTGGTGAGTGTTTTTCATTTGTATTTCCATGATTCAATCAATTTTGGCCAACTTAATGAAATCTAGATTGATCTTTGTTGGTGGCAGCTGCTCAACAATGTCTAATGTGTCCAACAATGGTGGAAAGTATGGTAGAAGGCGGTCCACATTGAATATGAGGTGTAGTGCAAGGAATGGAGGGATACCTAGCTCGAACCAATTGTCGCCCACAATATTGGTGATGGTGTAAGGCTCGCATCAAAGTGGTGGAAGCTTCTGATGGGCTTCAAAAAGGCGTTTCTTTTGTAGATGCAACTACACCTTATCACCCATTTGAAACTTATGTGGAACATGTTGCTGATCATGATGTTTTTATATTTGGAATTGGCTTTATCTAAGATATCATGAACTTACTGGTGAATGCACTAGATGCACACAATAAACCTAGTGGCTTTATCAGCCTTAGATTGTACATGTTCATATTATGTCTGTTTAGTCACAAGAGGCATGGTAACATCAATCAGGCACAATGGTGGAATCCTAGGCCCACTTGAAAGGGACTATGGAGAATCAAGCTATGTAGAGCTCTATTATAACTATGTTGCACATAGGGAGGACTCTCATCCCATGTTTGTGGATGCTTTGAATTGTACATGCATATTATGTGCACTATCATCCTATTAATGACCTTTGTCTGGCCATCAGGCTGAGGATGGAATGCAGTCAACTTGGTGAGCTTGGTGACCAAAAGTAACCAAAGGCTTGACTAGAATACGCTTAGGAACCTTCTATCCCAATCTAATATAATGGTATACAAGATTCCAAAATGTGGTCATACTCATTCGAAGAAGATTTTGGTAGTGCCTTTTGCAGTGATACTCTTCTTGCAAACAACCAATATAGTCATCTTAGAAAATCTATCAATGACCACAAATACACAATCATTACCATGCTTGGTAGAAGGAAGACTATACATATAATCCATGGAGATGGATTCCTAAGGTTGGCTAGGAGTATGTAGAGGAGTGTACATGCCTTGTGTTTTAATGATTGACTTGGTGATGGCACACATAGTGCAAGATTTGATATATTTTCCAACATCCTATCAATGTTTTGGCTAATAAAAATATGTTAGGGGAATTTTGAGGTCTAAAATGGGCCTCCTAAGGAAATTATAAAATAATAGTGGAAATAATAAAATAAGATTAGGTTACATCATCAAATTTTAGAAAGAAAAAAGAAAGAACTATTTTTTCAACTTTTATTGTCAACTTATCTCCCTATGGGTTTACTCAAATTTCAAGTGGAAACACTTGTTGGATGAAAAATTTGGTTCCTAATCCATCCAGTACCCATGTTTCATACTTTTGATGGACCCTACTACACGAAAAATGAGAAATACATGAAAAACATGATTTCAATTATGTTTTTTCATGTATTTCTCATTTTTCGTGTAGCAGGTCCATCGAAAGTATGTAACATGGGTACTCCTTGGATGATGAATTAAATTTTCATCCAACGAGTACTCCTCAAAATTTGAGTAAAATCTTATGGGGATAAGTTGAAAATACAAGTTGAAAAAGTAGTTTTATTATTTTTTAATTTTTTAATCTTTTTACCTTTTTACTCCAAAAATGGTGAATCATACCCCATGGTTGACATCATGATATTCAATCCTATTGATTCTAATAAATCTTATTTTGGTTGTACATTTTTCTTGGGAGGCCCATTTTAGACCTCAAAATTCCCCTAATGCTTCTGCGGTACTGCCACAATTTTGTCTAGACCAAAATTCCCTATGACCCAAATGTAGTATGCCTCCCAAATCAGCTTGGCACACTCACTTGAAGGAGCACAAAGATCTCCTAGATAACATAATTATGCGTCATGGAGGTTGAAGTCTAGTACTTTTTTCCATCCATCAAAATCTGGTATATAGTAGCGAATTTGAGATCATTTTTGTATAGTTGTGGCCATCCAAAAGTCTCATGTCCACAAGAGTTGAAAACAATGGTCAGTGCCACAACCGGGGGTTGACTAAGGAAATATGCAATGTTATTGGTGCTTCCCTTCTTGTCTTTAATGTTCAAATGAAATTTGTGTAGATATGTGGACTATTTGGTGACCATTTTGCAACTTCCCTTGTGTATGTATAAATTAAAGAGGTCGGTGATCTATGTTGATGACTATCTCCTTCCCTAGAATGTAATGTTTCCACTATTGGCAAGCATGCATGATGGAATACATCTCGTTACCATAGGTGGGGTATTTTGTGAATCAGATCAAAGAGTTTCTCATTGTGATAGGCCATTATATGCCCTTGTTGGGTGAGCCCTGCACCGATAACATAATCGGAGGCATCTGTCTCAATTTCAAATGACTATGACAGGTATGACATTGTGATTACTAGCAGAGAGAAAAGGCAGTGTTTCATCTCCATGAATTCCTTATGTTGGGAATCGAACCAGAAAAACTTTACTTTTTCTCTTCCCTTGGTAACTTGACTTGACAACCAAGTGATATGAAAGAATCCCAACAGGAACCTTCGATAGAAATTGGCAAGGCCCAAAAAGTTGTGAAACTATGTTAGAGTTGTTAGGGTTGGCCAATCCTGAATAAATTAAATCTTAGCTGGATCTGCATGAATGTCATGTTCATTAATGACATATCCTAGATATTGGACCTGTTTCATGCCAAAGGTGCATTCCTCCAAGTTGGCACATAGTTTGTGCTACCGCGGGGTTTGAAGGACTTGTCAAATATGTTGCAAGTGATTTTCCCAACTAAAGTTGAATATGAGGATTTCATCCATATATACAAGTATGAATGACTTGGTGAAAGGATGCAAGATGTCATCCATCAACCTCTTAAAAGTTGTATAGGCAATTTTTAACCCAAAGGGCACAACAAACCACCCAAAAAGGCCCTCCTTAGATTTCAATGTAGTCTTCCATACATCTATGGGTTCTATTTGAACTTAGTGATAGCTAGATTTCAAATCAATATTCTTAAAGTATTTATCCCCCTTGATATAGTCAAGAAGATCATCAATCCGTGGAATTAGATACCAATTCTTGATAATGATTTTATTTAGTTCCTAAAAATTAATGTAGAGTCTCCAGGTACCATCCGTCTTCTATATGAGTACGATTGGGCTCCCACAGGGTGATGAACTTGGTCAGATGTGCCATTTTTGTAGCAAATAGATTTGCCGCTTGATTTCCTTATTTTCCATAAGAGACTGACAATATATTGACCCATTGGGTAGAGGTGCTTTAGGAGTTAGATCGATTGAATGGTTGACTTGACAGTGAAAAGGTACCCCTGTGGGTGAGAAGAAGATGCCCCTATACTCTTCCATGACCTTATCCACTTACTTCTGCTGCACAAAGGAACACTTTCTAGGGGCCATGAATGTGGCCATGATTTTCCCCTTACTTTGGGATTGAATAAAAAAGAAAACAAATTTCTCGATCTGGGAGATGATCTTACTGCATTTATTAGAAAATATCAAATAAATGACAGTAGAGGGGCTACCTCTGATATTCTCTATAGTATCCCGCCCAAATAAATAATAACAATGAGAAGTCTAGAATCGTACATAGTGTTAGTGTCAGTCTTTACAGCCTTCCTCCAGTGATCAAATATGCTCTTACAAAGTGATTTTGAAGTGTCAAGG
>APFE030973859.1:144836-163700 GCA_000404065.3 Pinus taeda | reverse complement strand
TGAATTGCACTCCCTCCAATTGCCACCAAAAACCCAAAAATCTTTAAATCAACCCCCCTTATCAATTTACTAGCCTAATATCTTTGATCCTAATTGGTCAGCTTATCATATTGAAAGATCTACCGAATCTGAACCGAGAGAGCCTTCTCATACCTCGTAGGGCTAGCTACGAGGTGAAATGGTTTGATGTAGCCTTGAGAGTTTGTCTATCTCAGCCTAGGTGAATTCCAAGCGCTAACACATAGCATGAGGCTTCCACAAGTAAGGTTGGCCTAATAAAACATCACAAACTTCAAGCGGAGCAACATTGCACAATACTTCATCTGTGAAGGGCTTAATGTTATAGGGAAGGCAACACTTCTAGTTGATGCAAATATCTTGTCCTGGGTGGAGCCACTTGATGGTGTATGGATGTAGGTTTTGTTTGGTCATTAGGCCCAACCACTTAATGACCTCTACGAAGATGAGGTTCTTTTATCTCCCATTGTTGAAAATGAACTATAGTGGAGAACCCTTCACCCACATCTATGAGTGGAAGAGATGCTCCCCCTCCTTTGGATCTTTAGGCTCAATCTTCTGGACCTTGGTGGTGTTAATGGTGGTGCTAGGTTCTGCATCAACAATATCCTTCCCCTTTTCATTCCCCTAGTTGGGTTCTCGCTCAAATTTAGAACATGCAAATCTGAAGCTTTTAGGTTGGCCGCTAGTGAGTGCTTGGCATTACACTCATTTGTGTTATGGGTGGAGCCCTTGTGGAACTCACACCATTTTCTTGTGTCCTTCTTCATCTTCGTGGTGTTATTCTTTGCTTTTGGCTTTGATGGATTGTCTTGGGTCACCCCATCTTGGCTCTGTCTTTTGTTCGGTGGTTTAGAGGTGCTTTTTCCCTACTTTAGGTTCGCAGATCCAAAGTCTCACTTCTTTTGTTTAAAATTTTTCTTGATATTGACAACATATTAGTACGTGGCACCAAGTGAGGAGATGTCTAGGAAATCCATTTCTGCTTGCATTTATTTGTGCAAAAAATTATGGTAATTGAGTCCCAAAATTTCTCAGAACCCTTGATACCCAACTTCATAAAAAGGGTATGAAAATTATATGTGAACTCTAACACATCTTGGCCCCTTTCCTCTCATAGTGTGGTCCATTCTATGTACTTATCTTCATATCTCCCAATAGGGTAATATTGTTCTTTGATGACATCTCAAAAATAATTCCAGGAGGGCATTATTGAAAATAGTGAGAGTTCCTCCTCGTTCATCAATTCATAGTAAGTTTCCCACTAGTCCTTGATGTGGGGATAAACTTTGAGGAGTACAAAAGTAATATTTTCCCTATTATAAAAAAATTGAAGTAAGAAATATCCTTCTAACATATTTAACCATCTATCTAGGGCATCTACATCTATCTAACCTTCAAATATAGGAATGTTAAAGTTAACTTCTACCTTAAAGGGGTTGACACCTCCAAAGTGAATACTGGATCAAGATGCTTCGCCTGCTAATACCCAATGAAGGATCTAGGAAAATTTATCCATCATCTCATTCCTTTTTCACTCAAGGGCCTCTTCGAGAAATTTTTTAAAAGGATATCCTACTCCCTTGTTTTTCTTTTCTTTCGCTATGGGAGGCTGTCAGGGTCAACGAGGCAAGTCTTGCAAGGGTTCAACTAGTTTTAGTCCCAACTCCTTATACACGACCTCATTGGGTACATGCACATAAAAACAGAGAAAGAGAAGACCACTTTGATACCACTGATCTAGATTTATGAAGGAACGAAATGAAATACATGTTTAGACAAGAACATAGAGATATAATGAAACAAAGCTTTAATTAATAAATAACAAATGCTGGAAATTGTTTACATACATAATAGAAAACAAACTAGCTTGGGCAGTGGTAGCCTATCTCTAAGAAGAGATCTGATGGATACATGCCTTTTTAACTATGTTATGATGAGGCTCATAGAACTTTTTATCAACAAGAAACAATGGAAAACCCTAAACATCCAAAACCCGAACCATAAGAGATGTTGGGGTTAGTTGGAACATCAACTTCCCCGGATTGTAACTTTGTGATATAATCTCCATTTGATGCATACGATACCTCATCCAAAAGATATATTTGAGGACAAAATTTCAATTGTCAATTTCTCGTTTTCCATAAAAACACCGTTTAGGGCCTCAAAACAACTCTGGAAGTTCAGGACTCGAAAAACTACCAAAAATAGAAAATTGTCGAAATAGGAAACTGTGATGAAATTGAAAGGAAATGGTGTTGGGGGTCTAAGTGGAATAGGTGGGTGGCCACTAGTATCCACCCAGATCATTCAACCTTCAAATTTGGAAATGATTTACTTTAGTGGAGAATCTGCATCTCCTTCTCACTCGTGTCTGAGCCTATGATGTCACAATGTTGTATCTTCTCCTATAGAAGCTAAAATAATAGAAAGGATAGCATTATGAGTACATAAATACAATGTACCTACCTTCTCTCCTTTTACTATTACCAGAGATCCTTTAGTGACATTACAATCATTTCTTGTAAATATGATTGTAAAAAGTTCATGCTTCAACATCCCTAATGAAATTAGATTTATTCTTAAATTAGGAACATGCTTTTCCTATTTTCACAAACATTGGTTCCCATTCTATTATTTTAACCATACCTTACCCTTTCCAAAAATTTTAGATGGTTCATCATTACCCAAGAAAAATGATCCAAAATCACATTGAACATAATCTTAAAAATATTTCCTATGGGGTGTGGCATAAAATGAAGCCCCTAAGTCTATCAACCAAGAATCAACAATTTTATCTACTAAAAGTATTGCCTTGGTTTGGGGTGACCCAGGTTCTATCTATATTGCGCACCAACAAAAACCTCAATCGCTAGCCCTTTCGGCAATGACTTTCAAGCAGATCATAGTCTCACTTGAAGTGACTATTGGAGGATGTAGAAACAAGTTTATGTAGCCTTTGAGTAGGAGATGTGGTATTATTATGTTATCTTATTCTTAACATTCATAAATCACTTCGCCATACTAGATTAAACACTTAAACATGTCATATAAAAACATAAACCATTACTGCGCTGAAGTAAAATGCCACTGTAATAACTGCTACTCTACAATAGATAATAAGAAAATATACACATTAGAACACCAACTTACCATGGTTCAACCCAATGTGGGGCTACATCTACAAGAAATATTGCTTATATAATGAATATTTGTACAACAAACAATTCTTGGCCTACGCACTAAGCCGCAGGCTGTTTGCACACTCAACTGTAGGTTGTCTGCACACTCAGCTGCTGAGCCTTGCCTTCTCAAAATTACAGATCACAACAATTAAACCACAACACTGATCTGGATCCAAAGATATATGATTCTCTTCTTATTATTTTATCCTATATATACTATTACATCTAAGGGTTACATCATTACAATGCCATGGTCCAAATACCATGAACTCCCCAAAACAAGAAACTATGTTCCAAAACCATTGATCCTTTACAAAAATAGTGCACTTTTAAAAAAAGGAGGGGCTTCGACCCACGCCAAAGCCCTTACACTACGTGATATATTTACTTCCTCAAACTGCACTCCACTGCTCCACTACACGGTCCACTTCGCACTCCGTTGCACAAAACACAAAGTTTTTTTTCCAAAATCTCAGCCAAGTTGGGCTACGCCCGATAGGCCCCCAACGCTCACATGTGACTCATCCTGAGTCACTCAGTCGATTTGCCTCTGATCTTTGCTGCAATGTTGTTGTAGGCACTGTTGAACTACTACAGAATGTCTGTGACCTACTTCTCTTCGTTTTCCACTTCCTCCAGCAGTGCTTCTGTCATAGGTTTTGTAGCTTTCTGCATCATATCTATCTCTCTTTTTCAAATCCCTTGAAGCTTCTCATCCACTGCTTGGGACAGTTGGAGAGCCTCATCCTACCATAGTTGAGTTCTCTTTGTCAAAACTCGCTCTTCCTTCATAAAGTTCTCTATCTTCTTCTGGAGGGAATTTCCCTCATTGATCTTGGTGAGCTTCTATGAGATTGGTAAGGCTTAGAATTTGTCCTAATATCTTCTAGCTGTTGCTGCTTCTGCTGAATGTATTCTTGAAGTTTCTGCACATTTGGATCTTCCTGTAACGAAGTCCAAATCTATAAGCTCTCATCTAAAATCTTCCCATAATTTTCCAATGCTATGGAGATGCCATCCATTGTAACCTTCAGGTCAATATCCCTCTGCTTCCGCACTTCTTGTGGTGTGGTTGGATGTATCTTCATTTGTAGCTAAGTGATCTTCATCTCATATGAAAATTTCACTTTTGCAATTCTATTCTTGTATCTTTTTACTACAAGGCCAAGCTTCGTGAGTTTGTCCTCCATTGGTTCTTCTTCTCAGACCTCAGCGTCCAATACCTCTTGGCATTTTCTTCGATGACTTCCTCAAGCTTCTACTGTTTCTGAATTGCATGATCCCTCTCTTGGATCACCTGGTCAAGCTTCTACTGCAGCAAATCTCACTCTTTCTCTATGTGAATGTTCAACTTTGAAGTGTGTTGTTTGTGTAACTTTAGCTCATCTATAATCTCCAGATGCAGCTTGTGTAATCTCTGCATTTATATTACTGCGATTTTCATGTTGACATACCATCATCCTTTAGCCCGCTACTAAACCTCAGTGGAGTCAAACTGTAGGGTTCTATCAAGTACCAACACTATCTGCGTTGCAAGTGTAGGCTCTATTGGCCTTTCCTCTCCAATATTCTCCACTAATTGCACCCGTTGTTTAACTATTTCTGCCAATATTTTAAGTTCTGTAATGCGCTCCGTTAGAAGTGCATCATAACTATCCTCTAACATTTTCCATGATTATGTTGTTGCCTCCTGAATCTTATCCCCAATATGATCCATGTCCCCCTCAGTGAGGACCAATAGTGTTATGTCCTTGTATTATTTGCCTTCTGCTTATTTTTTATTCTTGCGACAACTTCAATGCTTGCGTTCCTCTTATCTGTGAAAATTGGGTCTATCTTTGTCTTTTCAGACTCTTTATTCTGCTCATCAACTTCAAGAGGATCCTGGTGACCCTCGTCATGTTGCTCCTCTTCTTCTGATTCATGCTCATCTTTATCCTTTCCACTAGCTTCCCCTTGTTGTGTTGTGTCCTCCTTTGTTGGTATAACCTCTGCCTACATCTCCAGCGCAGTCATCCACTCTGCAGGCCACTGATGTACCTGTGCTAGGAGGTCAACTTATGTTACTAAATATGGCAGGGGATGTCATTTCTTCTTTGTGTCCCTGCAAGCATGTATATAAAATTTGTGGAAATAAACCTTAAAAATTTTAATAGAGCTATACTGCTCATATAGGCTCGGCAAAAGGCGAGGGTGTTGGTTCATCATCTTGTGTAAGTCCATATGATATAACAAAAAAAGCATCATGTTTTCCTATGCTTGTGATGGTTTAGTGGTATACGACAACGAGGCATATTTCATGGCTTCACAAATGTCTAAAGCTATCAGAGGGAATTGTGAATCTTCGAGCTCTTTCCATGCCAACATCACAATTATTAAAATCAACGATGCTCATAACTTTACCAAACACACATAAGAGATTCTAGTAATCAAATATGAGTTAAAACATTATCAAAACCTTTTTGTTACATCTGACTCTGAGCCCTAATCTCCCATCTTCTTCTAGATCTCAATTTGGATCAATAATGACTCTAAAATCCCTTAAAATCCATAATAAACTATATATAAATTTAAATATTCAACAAAATGGATCTTTGTGAGTAACTTTCAGTTAGACCACTGGATTATGATGTCAATCACTAGAAGATGCTAATCATTCCATAAATTAGTAGTGAATGAAAAAATAAAATTGAATTGACCTTCATCTACAAGGGAATCGAACTAGTGACCACATACATACAAAGCACATACCTCGCCAACTACACTATTAAGTGATCCTTTCAATGCTATGATTTTGACTCCATTTTGTTATCAATTCATCATATTAAACAAGTGCGTGACCAATATTAACCTTGACACAAAATTAATACTTACTATGTGGATTCATGACCATCCACATGCCTCACTCCTATTCTTCCACATTCTATCAACCTATTTGATGTATGCCAATATTGTTCATAGTGTATTGTCTTATCACTAGGGTAATCCTCTATGGCGTGTTCTCGACCAATCATCAATCCTCCTATCAATTAAGTATTTCCACATATTGATCCAACGTTGTCTCCATTCAACACACGAGGGATTGGCTATAATCTCCACCAAATTTGACATGTCATAGCCATAATATGCCAAATTAGATATGTCATAGCTAGGCTCCGCTAAATTTAATACTCAAAATTTAAAAAAATAGGACCCTTCCACATGGAAAACACTACAATGTGAAACCATCATCAAATACATTGATGTGTCTTAGTTCCACATTGCTACACGATCCACACAACAACCAATCATGGGCTACTAAAATTTGATCCATATGTATATGGCCACAAAAAGTGCCACATCTATTGTAGTGCATTGTTAATAAGATCATGTCATTCTCGCACTTGTTCTATGAAACCAAAAAAAAATTGAGATGATTTAGGATGGTATCGTCACTTCTTTCCACATAACATTTTTAATCCCAACTAAACAAAATTCCTTCGAATGAAACCAAACCCCAAGAAACTCACGTGACTGAACTAGGATGAACTCCACAATAGACCAGAGATGCGTGTCGTGTATAATTAAGAATCATAACTGAACCAGAAAATGTTGAGACAAGATCGTAGTTGAGCCTTCACTTCAATATAACCATAACCATAATGCAACAAAACTAACTTTTCATAAAAATGCCATAAAACAATCTCAAACCAAAGTGCTTTCACCGAACTAGTCTTTCATTTCTTCAATACGAATGTCTGTCTTGTGAACTTGGATGTGTTTAATATATATATATATATATTATATATATATATATATATATATATATATATTAGGCCACATGTGGTCTCATCTTGACCATAAAACTGTGGACTACAACGGGACATTACAAAGCTTAAACTAGGCCGACAAGCCATAAGTCTTGTAAACTACGTGCCATTTTACTATATCAAATGAGCATTCAAAGATAATTTGTAAACTAATGTGGATATTCCAATGGACAGTTCGTCACAACATATTAGATAAAATTATACATAAAAATTCAAAATTTACACTATTAAAATTTTCTTTCTCTTTAGGTTTATAGATTTATAGATTATTATTAATAACGTAAGCATGTAAATTAAAATTATGCGGAAAATATAGAACAATGGAAAAAATATCTGACACAAACATTTGACGCAAGATATGACCTGGGAAACCCTTTTGAGAGAAAAACCCAACTGGAAGTTGACATTTCTCTACTCTCTTTCTTTGAATAGAAATTGTTTGCAAGTACAAAGAAGTATGTGCTATGGCTCTGGGATACTACAATGCACAAATCCTTTATGCGTGCTCTATCTCGTATCACTCTCAAATATTTTGCTCAACTATGGAACAAATGCACTCAAAAGAATGAAACCCCTTTTCCTCCTAGCGATTTGGTTATAACACAACCCGGCAACCTACTAGTGGTTAGGTTTAACTATGTCAACTCTTAAGCAGAGTTACAATACAAAATATTCTAGAGACTTATTTATCATAATCACATGGATATCCCCCTTTCCAGGAGTTATGGGGGCTGACGTGGAATCCTCTCAAATTATGGTGGTGTTAATGGTCCAAAATGATGTCATCAACATGTAAGGAAGACCACCCAGTCGGGAACTTAAATCAACACCTTTTCCATTTGGAATGGTGGTTTTGACTGGTTCAATTGGGTCTAGTTACCCTCTTTCCCTTCCTTCTATCTTGTGATGTTTCTATTTCTTACCAACAAGAAGAGAAATATTTGATCTACCTTCTTTCAAATCTCTTGCAAAGAAGGAGATCCTTAAGCTAAATTAATGGCTTAGCTAAACCACACCTAGGGTTAACCTATATTAATTTAGGTGTTAGTCTAGCCTAGATGTATTATACTAACCTATGTATTAAAGTTAGGTTAGATATTAGTCTATGTTATTATAAATATTCTAAAATTAGTATATCCGAGGCCAAGGTTAATATTACCTAAATATAAGCTATGATATAAAGTTCTCACTGAAAAAAATAAAGAAGCTATGATATAAAGTTCTCACTGAAAAAAATAAAGAAGCTATGATAAAGTTAATAATCTAATCTATAATTGTATCATTACTTCTATATTATCTTCTTTATTATTATATTAGAAAAAGGTTAGTCCTAAGGTGAAATTATTATTCTACTAAAATTTTATCTAGTTATTATAGTGTATATACTAATTTTGTGAAATCTAAAATTATTCGAGTTCTCTTAATTTAGTTTTTCAACACTAAAATGAGAGTAATTATCAATTCTAACTAAGTTGTCAACTGAAATATTAAAGTTAGTTCTAAAATTAAATAAAAAAAATTATAAAAGCTCTGGGTTAAACAATAAAAAATGATAAATTAATATATACAAAATATATAATAATTTTAAAAATCCTTTATATTGATGTTTAACGATGTAAATTAAAGGAATAGATCAACACAAAGGTTTGATCAAATTGAAGGTTGAATCCCCCTCTTCCAAGTCTGCTCTCCTTCAAATAGATTTTGAAGCCAGAGATCTCCATTTGCTTTCGGATTTTCTCCATCAAAAACCGCTTTCCCCAAAAAGTGAGCAACTAATTAATAAAATTAGCAAATTCATTCATAGATGGGAATTTCCTCTTTCCGATCTAATGAGAGTGGGATCGTTTTCCCCAATTGTTTGGCCTCATGAAATAGAGAATTACACTATGAATAATGGAGTTGTCTTTAGTGCAACTTTTGGGACTTTTCAGTGCTAGAATCCGACGGAAAAAATTGAGGTGAAATCTTGATTTGTGTTATTTATACTTGTTTTTTGACTTTATATATTGATTCAGCACCTTGCAAAACTCCTAGGGCACTTGGATTGTGTAAGAGTTACCCATCACACTTGAGATTTCAATAAATTCCTACTAGATTTTAGAGAAATAAAACTAGAAAAACCCACAAGAAAACTTCCAAAATTCACACTAAAAACAACTCGATAAACCATTACTTTATTTTCCAAAATGTCTATGCCTTGGATTGATTTCTACCTCTTGTGAGGTGTCAATATTGACACTCCTCTATTGGAACTTGTATGGTGAATTTTTCCCTATTCTACCTCAGTGAATTCCATGATCCACCAATTTAGCCGTAGAACTCCAGAAAATCGATAAGCTTGGCCTTTACCCTCTGCCTTGTTTCCACACAATTGGTTCGATTCGAAGAAATCTTTGCTGTGAAATTATCTCGTGCCATCTCTGTCCACTATTGATTGGACATCAATTACTTTTACAATATCCAATGTTCCTCCCAAAGATTTGGGGCGTATGGCCAAGCGTTTGAATTAGTTTTCAAAAGTGTTCCCCCAACAAATTGAGAATATGCTTAACATTATGATTATGAACTTATAATATGTACATGGTGCCTTATATAATGCGAATGATTTTTTAATAATGTCAAATTAAAAAGGTGGAATTATGATATTGTATATACAAATTACATGTTTTCTTTAATATTGTTTATGTTACAATATTTACATAAAGCACTATAATGTAACTTAATAAAATATTTTTTTTACAAAAAGTTGGTGTTACATGTTTTTTATATTGTAAAATTAATATTGTCATATAAATGTTATATTTAGTATATTCACTATATTCTATATACCAAAATAATGTTAATTAAATATATTTACATAAAAGAAAACAATTAGATTAATTAATATGTACAAAAATATATGAATGTATATTTATGTGTATTAATGTAATAGTATATAATGATTGTGAATGATCAACTTCTTTGATGCAGGGGTGTGCCCACGAAAGAATTAGATGATAAGTAGAGTCCAATTTGTAGTGTGAGGTGAATTTGGAAGATGAGTTCTCCAGGTAGTATTGTTCTTTGAATAAGACCACTAGTTGTTGCAGTGGATTGTCAATATAATTTATAGTTGTTTATTAAGCTTCAGCAAAAAGCTTATCATTTTTTATTGGTTATTAATTGATGGATTTGTTATTTCTACTTGTTTCTCTTTCCTGAAGTTTTTGTGCTAACTAGTTTGAAGTAATTGAGGATCAAACATTGGTGGTTTCGTTGTAATATGTTAAATTCTTGTTTGTATCGAATCAAGTATTTGCTATAAAAGATCAATCGATGTATTATATCTTGGAAATTACAAGTATGGTGAACATGGGAAAACTATTGGTGCTTTGCATGTAAATCTTCAAAACAGATCAAAATTACTCTTATTTTATCTTTTCATTATAATGATCACTGATGTTTTGAGTTTGAGTGATTGAGGATGGCCATAGGTGTTCCCTCAAATTGGAAGTTTGGTGTTGGAATTCAGTGTGGATTTTCCATTCAAGAATCATATAGCAATTGGAATCTGAAAGTTACATTCCAAAATAATCCTATTTGGGGGATTACTAGTGGTGATTGCTACATATTTTCGACGTTGGAAATTTTCTCCAAATCATAGCTAATATATTGTACCATAGGTTAGGAACACAATGGGAAGAGAATTTTCTTTGAAATTTATCCACTTATATTATAGTGATCCATAAATATAAGAAAAACATCAATAATTCGATATACACTAGTTGACTTATTCATATGTGACAATGGACCCAAATAGTAGTTCTTATCTAAAGAAATGCTCATCAGACTTGGGCATTATGGACATCATCGACCTCCAACCTTGGACTTATTCACTTAGCCTTCTACATTATCCAATTATATACATGTATACAAGGTAATCATATTATTGTATCATTTTTACTTCATTTCATTTTATGCTAGACTTAGCTTTGGCTTTTTCTAGGAGTTGTGTTTGCACTCACACACTGTGTAAGTAATCCACAGCTTGAGATTTTAACATGTAACTTAGTTTTCATGATTGTGCCTAACATTCCTTGAAGGTTGAATACTAAGTTTACTAAGGTTTTATTTTCTATGGTGATGTTTTATTTGCTTTGTTTATATAGGTCATTTGGTCACATAATAGCCACTATTTCCCAACTGAAGAAAACTTGTTCGATTTTCTTACTTTTCTGGGAGAAAATGACATTGATAATATTGTTGATGTCAAGGTATATATATCTTTTATAGTCTACTTTATTTTATATTCCAATGTTCATCATCTTTCATGTCTTATACTCTGCATTGTATCTTTTTTATTTTTCTAAAAAGAAACTTAGTATTGACGGTAAGAAGCCAAAATTGAAGAAAGAGGAGAACAATAACATTGGAGCGACAAAATGAAAATTAAAGAGAGAGAGAGAGAAGAGAACTGGTCTAGTGGTACTTGTAGAGCCAATATCCCACATAAGACACACACAATCATTGATAGTCAAGTCCTCAGTTGGTGAATTCACCTGCAATGCCTTGACAACACAATACTAATGTTTTGAAGTGATGAAACAATATTTCATGTGTAAATTTTACTCTAACCAATATTAAGTTAGAAACTCATATTGTAATACTTGACATTTTATATAATATAATTTTTGTGGTTGAAATTATTTATAGTTGCACTTGATATTATTTAGTATTATAATTAACATTTGTAACTTTGTTTTTTCATATTAGATGAACATGTACATTGTATGACATTTTTTTTTTAATTTAGTTGCAATATCATGCTAATTAATTTATGTTGACTAATAATGAATGCATAAAATCAATCTAAAACTACTAAATTAGTAGTTTATGTTGATTAATGATGATCACAAATAAAATGAATATACGACTAAATTAGTTGCTTGTAATGGTTGCTAATGAAAGTAAATGAAACAACTATAAACTACTAAAGTAGTCATTTATATAAGGAATATGAAACTACCAAAAAAAGATAAATGACTATTGGAAATGATAAATTTGTGATTACAAATGACGACTAAATTTTGCATATATATTACTATTAGTAGCTAATTTACAGTATCTTATAACATGACCAAAATTTAGTCATATTTCTTTGGCCATTAATTAGTTTCAAACTGTGACTAAAATTTGCATATATATGACTATTAGTAGATAATTTACAATATCTTATAACACAACCAATATTTTGGTCATATTTCTTTAGTCATTAATTTATTTTCTTGGGTGATCATCTAGTAATATATTTTGTTGTATATTTGGTCATTAATTGTAGCAATTAATGATTAAATCAACGACTAAATTAATGACCAAATTAATGACCAAATTAATGACTAAATATACTACTAGATAATAAAATTGAGACAACCAACTAATGACTAAGCTCAAAATGACTAAAAGTTGGTCGCGTTATAAGATACTATAAATTAGCTACTATTGGTCACTGGTGGAAAAATAGTCGTTTATATGCAAATTTTAGTCGTTTTTTTTAGTAACTATTTAGCCATTTTGTACTGGTGTATGGTGTGTTTCTGTCAATTCCACTTCCTTAAGGTCACTTAGGAGGTTGAATCATATCATGATAACTTCTTGTCACATGTTTACCCAAGTTGGTCGGTTACTTAGGTAGATGTCGGAGGAGGGCATTACAAATTGGTATCAGAGCATGGTTCATCCCTCATACTGGATGGGTTGTGTGTTGGTCGTGCATTCATGTTGGTTGCATGTGTGTTAATCATCCTTTTGGCCTATATGCTTGTTGCATATGCATGGTGTCGGCCATTATTATAGTTATGTTTCCATGTCAAAGAGGATGTTGTTGTTGTAGAGCGTGTCGTCATGAGTGTGTGATTAGCTATGAATTACTATGTGTGTCAGTATTTGCAAGTTGTCAAATGTGTAATGATATGGTTGTTTTTTTCATGCATGAGGTCATTGTATGTGTAGTTGATATGGCTATACATTGATGACTAGACTCTAGTTAGAATGTTGGATATATGGTTACATGTTTATGTGTTATATTTCTATATGTTGTCATGATTATGTTATACATGTATTACATTGATTTGTTGATCTTGCAGATAAGTTTCCTCCTAGAATTATGCTAAGGTAAGTTGGTTTATTGTGATTTGGTTTAGCTGACATGATATACCTTGCAGGAAGAGTATCAAAGATGACTAGCAAGATGGTAGACTATAGTTTCCGAGACTCTCCTTATAGATCAGATGAGAAGCATGGTGTTGGGAACTCTTTTGATTTGGTAGAGACACTAAGAAGCTTAGAGACAGAAATAAGGATTTGTAAGGCATACAATGTGAGAATCATATGGACATAGGAGAAACAAGAAGAGGTAAATGCAATGAAATTTTAAAGTTTGTCGGAATTGCAGTGATGGGGACCACTTCAGATCAACCATGAGGAGAAGAACATAACTAATGGGGCATATGGTAGCAGGTTCTCATGGTGAGTATAGGTTGGATGGATATGACACGGTCATAGATGGCAGGTCCTTGGATACTTTGGATAGGAGGGGCAATAGACATAGGTACTATTCTAGTTCCGGTTCTGATAGGAATTATGATTGTCATCATTATCATCTGTACATGAGGAGTGACAAGGGATATTTTCCGGACGATTTTAAGAAAGCAAATCCACCTATATTCAATGGGGAGATGAATAAATCATAGGATACAAAGGCATGGTTGCTTCGTATGAGGAAGTTTCTAAGATTGCATGATTTTTTAGAAAACATGAAAACAAAGATAAGCACTTTCAGTCTCAAAGGTAAAGCAAATATTTGGTGGGAAGATCTGAATAATGTTAAAAGTATTCAGGAAGATGACTTGACTTGGAATGAGTTTGAAAGGCTCTTCAAGAAGAAGTATTTGTCAGAAAGGTACTATGATGACAGAGCTAAGGATTTTTATGAGTTGCATATGGGTTTCAGGACAGATGATGAGTATACTAGCAGGTTCTTGGAGTTGTTTAGATATGTGCCTTACCTCAAGGAGGAGAAGGCCAAGGTCCAAAGTTTCATTAGTGGACTACTAGTAGCATACAAAGACCGAAATGAGTTCAATGAGCCTAAATCGTTGGAGGAGGACATTTGAAAGTTGAAACATTTTTATGAGCAGTCGCAAATTTGAGGATAAGAGAGACTTGAAAGGAAATAAAATAAAGACAAAAATAAAAAATAAATAAATCCAAAAACCACTTTTGCAAGTAAAAAACCCATGGTTCAGTTAGCCTTAGGATATCAAACTTTATAGATGATATCGTATAGAAAGCAGAGTCGCAAGCTCTAAAAGGACCCCAATCAAGAAGATCCATTAAATGATGTGGTTGTGTTATTACTCTTGTGGCAAAATCTTTTACTGTAACGAAAGCTAATATTATTGAACGAGCCTTGGAATTAGTAGAAAAAGAAGAAAGGAGTTTCCAATCTCCATCGATATTACATCCTTATATTCAAAGTATGATAAAGGGGTACTCTTGCAACTTAAGAGAAGGTGGAGTAGAAACAAGTAACCCAAATTTCCAACCTCCTAAACAAGAGCCTCCCGTAACACCAGTATCAAGGGAAAGGATTGTGATTCCTGGCTTAAGTAGTATTTTAATTCCTAAAAAAATCCCATTGCCTCAACATAGTATTGGTCCAGTTCAATCAATGTCTTCTGATTTTTAAATCCCAGATGAATATTGGTGAATCTTTAACCAAATGGCAGGACAAGTTAGTACATCAGGCACACCTCCTTTGACAATAGAATTTCCTATTGTTGATCCACAAGCAAATGCACCCATGAAATCTATACCACTTCAAGGTTTCCCAAATTTCATTGAATGGCCTTAGAAGACCCTAATGCAATCTTTTTTGAATTTGATGTTTTGTGTCGAGGATATGGTTACACCACTAATCCCCATAAATTGAAATTATTCCCCTCAACTTGAAAGGGAGTAGCATTATGATGGTTCATGGGATTATGAGGTGGTACCAATAATTCTTGGGATGAGATAAAGGAAGTATTTCTTACAAAATATCAGGACTATTATCGATCTAGGGATTTAAAAAAAGAAATATTTAAAATGACTTATAAAGAGGAAAAAACTCTAGAAGAGTATATAGAGTGACTTCAGTTTAATCTCTAAAGGTCACCATACAATATCATTCCTAAAGAAGTATTAAGAATTTCCCTTTATTAGAGGAATGAAAGATGAATGGTAGGAAAAACTCAGTTTAATAGGGAAAATAGCACTAGTACAAAATGACTAATTAGTTACTAAAAAAACAACTAAAATTTGCATATAAACAGCCATTTTTCAGTTGGTGACCAATAGTAGCTAATTTACAGTATCTTATAATGTGACCAACTTTTAGTCATTTTTAACTTAGTCATTAATTGGTTTCCTTAATTTTACCATCTAGTAATATATTTAGTCATAAATTTGGTCTTTAATTTTTCATTGGTTTAGTCATTAATTGTCGTAATTAATGACCAAATATATAACAAAATATGTTACTATATAATCCTCGAGAAAACCAATTAATCACCAAATAAATATGACCAAAACGTTGGTCGTGTTATAAGATACTGTAAATTAGCTACTAATAATCATATATATGCAAATTTTAGTCATCATTTAAAACCAGTTAATGACCAAAAAAATATGACTAAATTTTAGTCGTGTTATAAGATGTTGTAAATTAGCTACTAATAGTCATATATATGCAAAATTTAGTCATCATTTAATAATAAAAAATTATCATTTGCAGTAGTCATTTATCTTTTTTTGGTATTTCCATATTCATTATACAAATGACTGATTTATTAGTTTCTATTCATTTCATGTTCATAATTAAATAATATAAACTACTAATTTAGTAGTTTTATATTGATTTTATGTGTTTATTATTAATCACCATAAATTAATTAATATGATTTTGCGACTAAATTCCAAGAAAATGTCATACAATGTGCATGTTTAGCTAATATGATAACGCAAATTTACATATGTTAATTACAAGACTAAATAATATCAAGTGCAAATAAAAATACTTTCAACCATACAAATTTTATTATATATAATATCAAGTATTATAATATGAGTTTCCAACTTAATATGGGTTGGACTGCAATTTACACATGAAATATTGTTTCATCATTTCAAAACATTATCACTATGTTGCCAAAGCATTGCATGTGAATTCACCAACTCTGAAGGCTTGACCATCAGTCTCTATAAGTGTGTCTTATGCAAGATATTGGCTCTAAGGGGATCACTAGATAGATTATCTTTTCTCTCTCATTTTGCATTTGTCGCTCAAGTGTTATTGTTCTCCTCTTTCTTCAATTGTTTCTTCTTACCATCAATATTGAGTTCCTCTCCTGAAAATGAAAGAAGATACAATGCAAAGTATAAGACATGAAAGATGATGAATACTTGAATATAAAATAAAGTAGACTATAACAGGTTTATATGACATATACCTCAACATTCGATAGTGGCCACTATGTGGCTAGATGACCTGTATAAACAAAGCAAATAAAATGTCACCATAGAATGTGGAATTGGAGGGGGATTCATCATGCATGCTAAGATTTTTTTGTGTGCACACATCATATTGCTCACTTCTAGTTGTATCAAAAACAAAGAGTATGCATAATGACATGTAGTGACATTTGGGTGTCTATTTGATGCAATGATATGCTTGATTTTTTAACCCATTCCAATCCTACCATAATGAAATTAAGAGAGACAAGGACATAAGAAGGACTATCAATAAATGAAATTAGAGACTTTAGAATGCAACTCAATTGTACTTGAATGTAACGATAAGTATTTGCAGCTCCCTAGTCACCGATGAGCATCAAATCACACTGTGAAAAATTCCTTGCATTATGATAATTTGATTGCACCTACACTAATCCTCTGTAATAGTCCCTTGACTTGCCTATAGATATAATTTTAGAAATAATCCTACTCTTGCAATTCTTCCGAATATGGATCATCTTTGTCCCCCTATTGATAGTTATTTTTCAAGACAACATAATAGAACTCTCCAATTGCATCATTGCCTTTCAAAACAATGCTTGAGTATTTCCAGGTGATTGTTGAACCAGTCTCTACTCAGGTCCATGAAATCCTTGATTTGTCTCCATCGCAAAAACCTCTTTTCGTAATAAAATTATAAATCCCACATCTTCATTCCTCGTCCTTGAAATACCAGTTCTTTAAAGTTTAATACTTTATCATTACTCCATCGGTGCCATAGAGATCCACTACTGTGGCATGGAGATGATTGGGGTCATAAAATGTTATAGTTCATCCTTCAATATATGTCACAAAACTCCTCTCACCTCACATAACTCCTCTCATCTACAAAAATAAGATTCCTCTCAAAATGCCTGGTCTCCATCTCACTCATCCTAAAATAAGTGGATATTTCCATGGGTGACAAAGTGTGCTTGGAGATTTAATAGAAGGAGCTATCACTAAAAAAATAAAAATACAATGCAGCATAATGATTATCAGCAGGAGCAACAACCCTACCAAGCTACTTCCTAACTAGATAAATATACTCCCAAATTACCTCTTATAACGAACAAAAGATAACCTCAACTACCTATAGAGTCTACCTACGCATGGTAGTAATGAAAACATTGTCGAAAATAACATCTCCAACAACATTGGTCAATCTCTTCTTCTAGTCAAGGGCATGCCCAACTTTTTAAAAGTATCAAGCAGGTCAGGGTCCACCTCATCCAGGATCCTCTTCTTCTTCTACTCTCAGTTTAGGTTCAGAATAATACCAAAGGTCTTCGAAATTGATGGGTGGGTAAAAGTTATCAGACCATTGAGTTCTTCCATTTCTAATCATTGTGCATTGTCTTTTGATGAATTGTTGGCCGCAATCAAGATCTGCATTATCATAATCATTAAACTCTCAACTCTAGATAAAATTTATGATTTGATCATATAAACCCTCAAAACTATGTACCCATAAGAAAAAAAATACTCTTTAGTAAAAAGGAAGAACAGAGTCCAAATTCATACCCATGTACAAATTACCAAAATATCATAATCATTAAACCCTCAATTCTAAATAAAATTTATGCCTTGATCATATAAACCCTCGAAATTATTTACCCATAAGAACAAAAATCCTCTTTCTTAAAAAGGAAGAATAGAGTCCAAATTCATACCCATGTACAAATCACCAAAATATCCACACCCAATGACCTTGCCCTTATCATAATCATTAAACCCTCAACTCTAGATAAAATTTATTCTTTGATCATGTAAACCCTCGAAATTATTTACCCATACAAACAAAAATCCTCTTTAGTAAAGAGGAAGAACAGAGTCCAAATTCATACCCCTCTACAAATTAGCAAAATATCCAAGCCCAGTGACCTTGCCCTGCCCTTATCATAATCATTAAACTCTCAACTCTACATAAAATTTATTCTTTCATCATGTAAACCCTCAAAATTATTTACCCATACAAACAAAAATCCTCTTTAGTAAAGAGCAAGAAGAGAGTCCAAATTCATACCCATGTACAAATTACCAAAATATCCAAGCCCAGTGACCTTGCCCTTGCTCCATTTAATCGTTGATGCTCTCCTAAGGTGTCCATCTGGGGTTCGAATCCCATGAAATCCATAGATCACGTTGATGACCTTCCTTCTTCTGGAATTTCCATGCAAATATAGAAGGCGGAGGAAAATACAACGCTACAATGTGATGTTGTAATCTGTGAATATTTTATTTGAACCTAGCGCTAAACTGGAAATGAAAAAGAAAAG
>APFE030973859.1:127020-142412 GCA_000404065.3 Pinus taeda | reverse complement strand
ATATATATATATCCCCTTTACATAAACCAACATGCAATTTGGAATTTCACAAGTCCACACTCAAAACATGAAAACAACCAACAAATAAAAGAAATTGACTTGGATAGAAAGAAATAGCTTCACCTTCATTCTTGAGTTGCTTCTGTTTATTGGAATTTAACTCATGACATTCTTTATCTGACAAGGAATCAAAATCCTCACTAGTATTAAATTCATCCAACACAGACTTTGGATATCCCACTAACATCTACATTTTTGTTGCCATGCCTGAAACCATGGAGTTTCCTGTTGGTAGTAGAATAAGATGTGTGCCTGCTGCTCAAGAACACATTCCTTATTAAACATTGTTACCTGACAAAAACCAAAGAGACAACACAATATCAGCATACACAAAATCCCCTACCGAAATATAATCATGACTTAGCAAAGAAGTCTAAAAGATGTTCTTAATTAATAAACTTTGTATTTGAAAATATTGTTTCTTTAGATTTAAAAAAGACTATGTTGTACAACGCTTCTGTTTATTTATCCAGGCAATTATATCATAGCATATGTCACACAGTAGAAATCTACAGTACCTAAAGTAAAAAGACAAATTTTCTGAAGAAAACAGATTTAGAAAAGAGATTTGAAAACTATAAGTTTGTCATCAAAGCTTTACTTAATTTAAAAACAAACTAGTTGGAGTTTGGAAATCAAAACCATTCATAGGAAATGAATAAGATAATGGCCAAAGTCATTATTCATACAAATAAAGATAGAGTCATTATGTCCATTGAAGATGACTGAAATTTGGGCAGTGGTGTAACAATTAGAGCTTATTTTCTAGGAAGACTCGTCAATACCATCATTTTTTTTCCATGGTTTGTTGTGTCTCTAGATCCAGGTCAGATAGCTTGCCATTCTCAAGTTCTACATTTCAAGTACTGATTTCTGGCTCACCCTTTAGAACACAATTCTACCACTCCATTTTATTTTATTTTGTCAAGAGAATTGGCAGGACCTTCCCATCCTCTGTTTTACATAATCAATAACCATCCATCAATGATATAAAGAATAACAAATACACAACAAAGGCCAAAGATGTTCTTGTTGTATACCTATGTTCTAGGACTCATCTGACCTTACTGATGCAAAGAGCTTACCCTGAAAAAATAACATCCATGTGGAATTTAGAAAAAAATTTAAATCAAGCTCCAAGTAAACCAATCAAAATATGAACATCTTTTAATCAATAAAATCTCTGACTTAAAATAAAAGTGGCCTAGAATTTAATGTTATATCAACCATGTCAAGTAACTAACATCGGGTGATAAATACAATCCATGCATATTGGATTAGTGAAATAATTGATCTGGTAAAGTTCAAAAACAGATGACTTAGAGCTAAGAAATGCAAATAAATGACTTAGAACTAAGACATGAGGTTACCCTTTCAACCTTGCCATTAACTAACTCTTCTTTATGTCACTTACCATTAAACTTTTTTTGATACCAGGTGGAAGTGGTATTGTAACATTAACCTCTGATAGTCTGTTTCCATGACTACTTCTCAAGATCCGCTTCATTACCAACATTTGGGGCTAGATAAGATACATGCAAAAACCATCAACATGCAAATCAAATCTACATCCTTGTAAAAAAATGGGAGGAAAAAAAATATCCACAAATTGAAACAAACTGTAGGATACCTCATTCCTACAACATGACTATGTTCTCATTAACAATAAAAAAATAAATAAGGAGAAATGTAATTTTTGCCACATTTTGACAATGAAATATTTTTCATATTCTATGAACAATTGATGAAAAAAGTTAGCTAAAGCTTGTCAGCATCAGGATTATAGTAAAACATAAAGGAAGTACTCCAACACATATATAATCCTTAACATAAGTATCTATACATATAAGTATTTATTGAAGACATTGTATTTTGTGAAAATATGGAAGTCAAATCTTTGAAATAACACAATTTATGGTACCACTGCCTTATGAAGTCCATTCATTCGAGTATTACGAAGTTCATTCAGGAATTTATTCAAAGTTCAAAGTTCAAACAATTAAAATGTAGCCTAAAAAAAACTCATATTTGAAAAGGAGATAACCCAAAGATGTAGATTATATATCTCACATTTATATATCCTAATTTCCAGACATTGAAATGACACTTTTTAGCATACTATTGTGAATTCAGCCCAAAATGCTAGTAAAAAATGTTGATGGTTATTTTGCTAATATAGAAGTTTTATACATGCATTTATTTAAACAGATAGCTTTCAATGTCAAACATATCTAAGGATGCACACAATACGTTGCATCTTTAGCGTTGGTGTGTGAATTTGAGACAACGAAGTCCAACGTTAACAGTTTGCCTACAATATGCACTAGTAGAATAGGTGAACAATAGTATTGTAGGTATTTGTTATGAATATATGTATTGCAGGCCAATAAGAGTATGGTTGGAACATTCATGTCCAACCCTTCCAATTTTGCCTATAATTTTCACTGGTCTAATAGGTGAACAATAGAACTATAGGTGTGCATTCTGTATCACTTACCTAAATCCAACACCTTCAACATAGAAATTTCAAAGAATATGTCCAGAACTGGTAGGTAATTTTCAAAATGAAAGAGTTGGCCTGATTGTTTCTGGAGAAGACTAGATTATTACATTGTTCAATGTAAATTCATGACACTTTTCCAAGCTTAGATGGAACAAAAAGGAACCAAGCTAGAAGGTTATTTAAACAATCCTTACTTACCTAGGGTAAAATGTTAGCCCTTTTTTCAAAAAGCATAAATGTAAAAACTTTAAGAAACTTAGTGAAGAGACCGTAGAAATGTTCTTATCAAACCACTAACGTAAACAAAGCTAAGAAATATTTCTTTGTATAAGAGATATTCATGGTCAAATTAACAAGAAAGTGACCTTTTAGCATATTTAATGCACTAGTGCTCATGTTGTAGTGTCCCAAGGCATGCTAGGGACTATAGGGAGTGCTCATGTACATCGAGAGAAGAGGTGGGGAGACATCGAGCTGTAGTCAGGAGGACTACAAGCGATGAGGGGCAGATACTTGAGGTACCCAACCTCTTGGATTATACCTTGCTACAGGAGCTCCGAAGAGAGAGTAAAGGATTGGCAGATGTGGGTAGAGATGGTTGCAGATGAAGCAACAGAGAGTGCTACAGTGCAGGAGTCCTCGAGCAGCGCAAGGCTAGCAAGCTGCAATAATGCGAGCCCTAGTTGCGGTCACAAAGGAGCCCTAGCTGTAGTCATGAAGGGAGACCTAGGCGTAGTCTTGAAGGAGCTCTAGCCACATTCGAAAAGGAAGCCCTAGCTGCAGTAAAAGGCATCCCTAACCGCAGTCAAAAGGAGGCTTAGCCACAACAAGAGAGAGGCCTAAGACGCAGTCTAGAGAGAGGCCTAAGATGTAGTCAAGAGAGGCATAAAGACACATTCAAGAGAGGCCAGATATGCAGCAAAATGAAGGCTCTTATCCACAAAATAGGATGCCTTAATCCGTAGCAAGAGGGAGGACCTTATCAACCATCAAGAAGAAGCATATAGCCATAGTCAAGGAAGGTCTAAAGCAGCACTCAAAGAGGCCCTAGACACAGTCAAAGGGAGGCCCTAGCCACTTCAAGAAGGATCCATAAGACAGCAAGAAAGAAGCCCTAGAAGCAATGTGTAAGTCTTATGTTTTGCTGTAAGTACAATGTGTCAAAGACAAGTTTTTTCGAGTGTTGTTCTTAGGTGCCCTTATAGGGAGAAGGGTCGAAGTTTGAAGTTTAAAATCACAGCAAGAAGAGGCATTCAACATGGGTTGAACAGGGTTGTTCTGTAGCTATTCCAGGAAGACTGAAGGGTTGAAAAGAGGCCAAGTATCTTGCTTGAAGCTTCAACTAAAGGATGACTTAGCTTAATAAAGTTCATGATGGCCTTTTACAATCATATACTTATGAGTGAACCCAACTCTTATTATTGGGACTTATCCTAGTGTCCTGATAGGTGGGATATAGAGGACAAATACGATATCCCTTTCTCCATTGCATTCCTCCCACCTTGAAAATCAAAAGGGGATATAATGATTTTCATATACACATACTTAATGGATAAATATTCCCAATCTCTTTACATCTACTAGTTGCGCCTGCTTGAGTTAGGCTCAAGCAATTAGTCAATCCCGAGCATGCATATCCCTACTTATTCTCCACACACCTATGGGTGGATCTCTCTATCCCTATAGTGCCAGTAAAAGGGTTTGGGTATGGTAAGGGCTGCTAGCTAGTTTTTTGAACCTTTGTATTTACATCTATTTTTGCCTGGCCTTACCCTACTCTCATCTCTATGTATTCTCAAATTAAACCAACTACACAATTGGAAACTTTGTTCTTGTGTGGTATCTCAAAATACTTTTCAAACACAAAATTACAACATACTGTCACAAGGAGACTAATCATGGTTTAACAGTTCAAACTTGACATCTTATATTAACAATTTCCTTTTACGTGATGCCAGTCTTCTGCCCAAGCCTTCGAACCATGCCCAAAGCAGTGTACTACATGACTAGGGGTTTGCACTGCCAGTAAACTTAATTATAACTAATTATGAGAACAAGATAGCATTGTTTATATACCAGATTGCTTAAATTAAAGATTAGCTTCCTGTATGAATTATGGTGCACTAATAGAAATAGAGATAGTTTCCAATAAAAAGCACCCAAAAAAGCAGCAAAAGTCATAGGAGACACTTATTTCACTTCTTCAGTGCTGGTCTTTGAATACCTGCACCATTCATCCTCCTACACCTCAAGAGTTGCAGGTACCACTCTGCCCTGTTTCTTGAAATCTGTCTAATAGGAGTCTCTACAACCTTCTCAAAAGATGGAATCATAAGTGGATTGGTTCTGTGAGGCATCAACTCCTCACCACTTTCAACAGCTTCCATCATCAACTTCCAATCTTTAAAATCAAACCGAAAAACAAATTGGTTATAAGAAGCTTCTCCAGATGCCATTTTTGTAGCTCTGGGACCATTTTTGGGGACAACAAAATGTTTTCCATTTTCATCGACATTTATTTCAACTCTTCCATCCTTTATTAGAAATGATAACACAAAGATGTTTTCTGTTGTCTAGGAAAATGATATTCTATGTAGAACCAAATTCTCTAATATGGCTTGCTTCTGTTTTCACAAAATGTTAAATATTCTTGCCATATTCTTGTCTGTTTCTAATTTTTCATCTTCTGGGGACTCTTTCACTACTTCAGTTTGAGTGCTTTATGTCGGCATAGTCTGTTTTCTTTGTACTATAGCTTTCATTTGCTTGGGTTCATTATCCATTGGTCCAAGCATAGTGAACATTCCTGCCACATGCTGGAAAATAGACAGATAAAATCCCAATATTTCTCCATGATATTTGGGTTTGATCGTCATTTCCTTCCAAAGACCTACTTCCATATGCCTGGTCACTTTAGTTTCTTAGAATATCACTACTAATAAAATTGACTGGAGTATCCCCATCATTGTTTTTGATCTGTTAACAGTAGTGAGGGGTGTGGATGTGAGATCAAAGAGTGTATCAACATCTGTAACTTGCTGACAAGGTCTCTAAACAAAATTGTGCAAGCTTTCCACTTTGCTAAATATAGCCTCAAATTTTCCTCAGCAATCAAAGTCTTGAGGGGATGATAATGGTACCTTAATATACAGTGTTGCACCATACTTTGATTGTTACCACTGCATGCAATAGCATCTTCTTTCTCTGTTAGGGGTTTACTGTGGCCTTGTTATGATCCTTTTACCCCACGAGAGGAATCTTCTAGTGTCTGACTCAATGTTTCTTCCTATTTAACTCTAGCTTGGGTACCAAGCCTTCTACCCATCCTTTCTATCACCTGATTTTGGAGTTGATAGAAATGAAAATATTCAACCAAAGCTAGAAGGAAGGGCTTGAAATTGAGATTTCTAATTGAAGAACTGACATGAAATGGAAAGAGAGCAAGAAAATATTTTCTTGTTTCATTGAAATGAGGGAGGGCAGGGAGTTGTGATTTCCCCTACCCTGAGAAGTTTTCTTTGTAATAGAAGAGGGATGAAGGCCCACTACAGGGTATATAAAGTCCCAATACATACACATTGTCCAATGAAATGCGTAGGTGCAGTGTGCCAATTAAGCGCGAGGATTGGGAGAAGTGACACATGTGGGAGAGTGGCCATATTATTAAAGAATTGTTTACAGTGAGGAAGGACACCATTTGAATATGGTAAGAATGTCAATCCTAACGTGGAGAGTTTCTGACACCACTTTCTCATCTGAGGGAGTTTACAATTTGTATAACTTTGTCTCAGTCCCATGGTGAATATATTAGTGTGGGGATCCATTGTTTCATGATCGATATGTTGGATTCTTTACTGAACTTGAGCTTTATAAGGAAATCTCTTTAGATATCCAGAACGTCTCAGAAATTTATTTGAACAATTGTTGTCTTGCAACAATGTTTATTGATGATAAATTGCTTGGTAATGTACACATGCATAGAAGAGTGTGACTGATGGCATGGATACTCGGCCTTTCGAGTCAAAATGGCCACCTCTAAAGATAATATTTGGAATATCCTTTGAGCCTTTCTTTGAGATGGCATCCAAGAAGTTGGAGTGAAGACATCAAGGAACTCTATATTTTGACATATTCCAGCTGAATCGCCAAACATACAAGAGAAATTAAAACTAGGGGTTATATAAGTAATAGCCCCAGTGTATGGGAAATCCATTCTTTTAGAGGAATATTTCTGCATTTAATAATTGGATGAGGATGGATATTTCTGTTACACTATGTGTTGTTATTGATATGTTTGGACATTTTGGGTGAACACTTGGCCCATCTTCAAGAACATCCAATAACGTTCTAGTCCAAGACAAATTTAAAGAGATCATTTATCAAATTAGTTGTCCAGCTATGAAAGACAATCAAGTTTTGGAAGAGATATATCGTAGTACTGTCAAAGAAGATTGTGGACCATGTTAGAAAATGGATCAACAAGGTTTTCAGAATGTCTACTAAAATTCGACATTTAGCATTGCCTTAGCATTTTCTTATCAACTTTCATGGAGGCAAAAAGTGACAGGAGAAACTTGCACAATAATGGCAGCCACTAGAATGAGAAACACAATGAATTAGCAAAATGGAATCTGTTGCTATGATGACACATGGGAAGATACTTATTACTCTCAACGTGGTTGTACATGAAAAATAGTTTTTGCCTTTGAGTATAGTTGATGTATTGTAATGTAGCAGTTGTTTCCCTGTTGCAATAAAACAAATATATATCCATCTCAAGGTGAAAGAATAACACCAGTATATCTTCGAATGATATGGGCTATGTGTTGTGCTCAACAGCTAGGAAAGTGTCTATCGGTCATAGTGCAATGAAGCAATGGGTTTGGGTTTCCGTGCCCATGCTGTCAAAGTATATCGAGACAAGTGATGAAAAAACATATGTTCAATTACCTCGAACATATCTTATTTTCATTACTTGTCCAGGATAAATCCACGACGATAGTTGAGAAACGTAATCAAAAGAAAATAAATATGTATTTTATTTAAACAAATGTGGAATGAGCGGAAAACATATGCACCAAATTACAAAATGCAAAAGTCAAAGTTCTATATAAAAGTTTTAAATTAAAAAAATCTCAAACAATTGCCAGGAAGTTTAACGAATGCAACTGCCCAACACTCATCTAATGGCCATTCGAGGAGGGTCGAAGCCATCCATCAATATGAAGAGATCTATAAAAGAAAACAAGGACTTTGAAGAAGGGATCCCTGATTTTTCATACCAAAATGTTGCCCGATTATTGAGCAAGGGCCTAACGAGTTAGTGAGGGTTTCCCTTTTGTTTTTGTTTCAATCTATTTTCATGCTTAGATTTCTGCTAATATGATGTCATTGGTGGACCTTAATATATGGTGTTGCACCATACTTTGATTGTTACCACTACATGCAGTAGCATCTTCGTTCTCTCTTGGAGGCTTATTGTGGCCTTGTTATGATCCTTTTACCCCATGAGAGGAATCTTGTAGTGTCTGACTCAATGTTTCTTCCTCTTTACCTCTATCTCGGTACCAAGATTTCTACCCATCCCTTCTATCACCTACTTTTGGAGTTGAGAGCAATGCAGAAATTCAACCAAAGCTAGAAGGAAGGGCTTGAAATCTATGTTACTAGAAACCAGAAAGGGGAAACAAAACGAGAAACTACAATGAGACAAGAAACATAGATTGGAGATTTCACATTCAAAAAATGAGGAGTGAGAAAAACAAGACAAATATGAAACATACAACCAAGCATTTGTTTCACATTCAAGAAACAAGGAGAGAGAAAAAACAAGAAAAATATGAAACATAAAACCAAACATTCATCATTAACATTATCGAATACTATGGTTCATAGGTAGTTGCTCATAGGCTTTAGCTGCTCACATTGGCCATTCCTTAATACTTATAGTGATCAACAAAGCTTCCATTTCTCACATAAAACATCCTTGAATACCCATGTTTGATCCTCTAGGTTGGCAAATACAATAGTGAAGAAACACTTGGCACCGAATTCAAGTTTGATTTAGCCTTTGCATTTTCCGGATGAGTACATGATCCCACATACATTGTATATATTCTTGGATGTGACATGAGTGGACCTCAAATTTGGGATCTATTGTATCATTTTCCACACAGTTATTGGGTTATTGTTTTCATGGTTGGGTAACAATATGGTGGAGATTGAGTTGATCTCCATTGGATATAGAGCCAAAAATAGAGGGTTGTCTAGAACTATTGCCACTTGAAGAACTATAAATACTACAACATGTGTTTGAGGACAAAATCTAAAGACAAAACTTTAAATTTTTTATCTTTAATCCATTATAATAGAAAACTACTTTTATATATTAAAAATAATATATCTTAAAGTATAGTTAAACTAATATTAGATGCTAGTTGTGAGAAAAAAATTAACTAAATTTTTGACTACAATTATAAAATATATATAAAATACTCTTATACATTATAATTTATAAAAGAGATTTGATCCCTTTAGGGTGTTGGTATATCCGAAATTCAGATGGATCTAGGCTAGTATATATTATTTACCATAATTATTGTTAAAGTGTATAATGACTATCTCATATTTGTATTTGCATTGATTAAATGATTATTATATGCAATGGTGTTTTCTATTAAATATTTTAATGCATCATATATATGGTTTTGTATAGTAAATTGATTTTTATGTTAAATTTTAATAGTTAAATTTAGATATTCTTTCTTGATATTAGTTATTTTTTTATTAATTTTCATTTTATAAAATTTGTTATCTCGGTCAATGTTTCCAATTAACAAGTGTGGTTGATCAATATAAATAAGTGAAATAAATTATTAAATTGTGATTTTTTTTTAGTTAAATATTATATATAAATATCACTTGTGGTTATAACATACCAAACCATTCATTTTTAGTTGTTAAGTATGATTATGTTAAAATAATTAAAAAAAAATGTTATCACCCATGGTTAGAACTTACCAAACCATTATTTTGTAGTCCCTATATTTTTGTATGTTAAAATAACTTTTGGAAAAATGTTATGGCAAATAGTTTTGTTATATTCCATGGTTTTGTACTTTATATTCATTTAATTTGTTAGTTTTTGCACATGGTTTTGTTAGATTCCATGGTTCTGTATTTAATATTTATTTAATTTATTAGTTTTTTCTCATCAATTTTCTTTCATAAATTAAAACAAGCCAGAGAGACTTTGAAGTCTTGAAACGAAATGTCATAATCTAGGTATATTATTCTAGGCCCCTCTTAATATATTTTTGGTTGATATATTTTTGTGCCAAGAGACCCTTTCCACCTGGGGCATATCCTATAATATTTGGCATTTTAACTCGATCAAAATAAAACAAAATCAAATAAAAAAAAAAGCATAAAATCCTCCAGTGCATAGTTTTTTCTTGCCCATGGTTTTTTCCCATGGTACTTCTAACCCATGGTTTTTGTCCATGGTATTCTTCTGCAATGTAGCCTATTCAAAGGCTAATAACTAAAGAAACCTAGATCCATTTTAACTGTGTATCAAGCGTTGAGAGGATCAAATCTCTTCACTTAAAAAGGTTTGTAGCTCGAGAGAGAGAGAGATTTGATCTCTCTTGATGGTCAAGAGAGATAGATCTACGCTGGTTATCTATAAATGCAGAGGAGTATTTTCTTGTAGTAGTACTCCTATTTGTTTTGTATTTAAAATTTATTAAATGATGGATTTCTATTTTGTATTTTGATTTTTGAGACTTGCTTATTTTTATAAATTTACAATTATTTCTATCACTATTTTTATGTAATTATGAAACTTTCCATATTTATCATAGTTGAAATTATGTTTGTATTATAGATATATTAATCAATAGCTTGTTGCTCTTAAGATTTATTATTGCAAATTACATAACATAATCTCTCTTATCACCGATGAAAAAAGTATTTATGGGATAAAACTATTAATGGGATGGATAATAGATAATTATTATTTTTTATATATTAGATTAATGTCTTTGGTAAAGTTTCTATAGGACGGTTTTATCAAAATCATTTTCCAATCATTTGAGAGGTTATAAACTGGACCAATGGCAAAAAAAATATTGTGTCCAATGTTTATATAAAATAATTAATTAACTAGAAAAATTAACTAAATTATTTAACTACTAATTTAGAAAAATATATATAAAATATCTATATACATTACTAATTTATAAAAATATATATAAAAAAACCTTTATTCATAAATTTATAATTCTATATTAAAAATACACATTTTAAATATTAGATACAATCACTAAATCCACTTTTAAATAAAAGCAACACAAAAATAACAAAAAAAAATTGTAAAAACTTAACCATACACTGCTACACATCAATGACTACAATTAAAAAAAGAACATAACTTTAACTAATAAAATCCCTAAATAGTCAACATTGTTAAAGATATATTAAGCATTATTGCAAGGTATTGTCACTAGGGAGAACACCCAACCTATTTGCAGCAAACCTATTCCGTTAGCACCTAAGCTATATATGGTTGACTTCTAACCATAGACTATGAAAATGCCTTCAAAAACTATCCAGAAAACCAATGCTTTTTATGATTCATGTCGACATCCAATCGGGAAGAGATCCATATTGCAAATGAACTAAATGAACTAGATTAACATTTTCCATAAAATAGTTTCAAGAAACCAACCGTTTTTGGAAAACTCGGTTTCTTGCATTAAAAAATGAAAACTACCGTATAAAAAATTGTTTTCCTTCCATTTTTTTATAGGGTTTTTTTTTCTAGTAATAGAGCTTCAAATTGAGATTTCTAATTAAGAACTACAGTGAAATGGAAAGAGAGCAAGAAAATCTTTTCGTGTTGCATTGAAATGAGGGAGGGCGTTCGGTTTCTAGTAATAGAGCTTGAAATTGAGATTTCTAATTAAGAACTGCAGTGAAATGGAAAGAGAGCAAGAAAATCTTTTAGTGTTGCATTGAAATGAGGGAGGGCCTTCGGTTTTTAGTAATAGAGCTTGAAATTGAGATTTCTAATTAAAAACTGCAGTAAATGGAAAGAGAGCAAGAAAATCTTTTCGTGTTGCATTGAAATGAGGGAGGGCAAGTGAAGTCTAAGTTGTTGTTTTTTCTGCTGTTTTCCTTGTGTGGTATACTAACAAACTACTATTTTTGTAATTTTGGGTGTGGTGTACTACCAAACTACTATAAGAGTTCAACCTATATTTAATATAAATTTCATTTCCAATATGGTAATTGTGGGGCTAGTTCATTTGAAGCTAAATTCTTAAAAAACAAAACCCAAATAACCTAATTTCAGGTGAAAAGGTTGGTAGATTGTTTGAAGCAATTTAAATCGAGGAAGGAATTAAAAGAGAGAAAGGGTACCTGTGCAAGTATTTTCTTGGGCTCTTAAAAGAAGACCAAGGCTTTTGATCGTTCCATCGTGGTCCAAATTTGCCCAGCGAAAATAGATCCATGTTTTGTGAGCAAGCCATTAAAGAGATCCTCCTCAATCTTATTTCTCAATGCATCCAAATTCAACCATGAAACAATAAGTGCTAGCGAATTACTGCAACATTTCATGTGAAAATATAAACAAATTTGCAAATCAATTCTAAGAATGGCCATTGATCTAGAAACCCTAAAAATTGATCCAACGACCTGTACCTGTTTCCATATAGCCACAAATGAGATTGTACTGTGCCCATGGTCTGTCTTTTTTCTTTCAACTACTCAACATACATTTCATGTGAAAATATAAAATAAATTTGCAAATCAATTCTATTTCCATATAGCCACAAATGAGATTGCATTGTGCCCATCCTCTGTCCTTTTTCTTTCAACTACTCAACATACATTTCATGTGAAAATATAAAATAAATTTGCAAATCAATTCTAAGAATGGCCATCGATCTAGAAACCCTAAAGATTGATACAACGACTTGTACCTATTTCCATATAGCCACAGATCAGATTGTACTACATATTGGAGAGTTTTGGCTGGGGTTTCAGGAAAATTTCTGGAGAGTTTCATTTAGTGGCAGTGCAGAGCATTGAGGGACATCGTAGAACCCCAAGGGGGTGATTTTCGAGGGTCGGCCATTCCAGGAAAGCTTTCTGAGTTTTTCTGGGTTTCTTTAGTAGAGTCTGATTCTAGAGTTTCAGCATTTTCCAAGGAGGGGAGTAGCCCCAAATCATCATTTGTTTCCTAGCAGCAGCAGTGGCACGGTAGTTCTCCAGCAGCTCCCACACAGTTCTGAGTGAGGCCATTCTTTGCTATTCTGAGCATATTTCTTCACTTGCCTTGTGCAAGTCGAGGTGTCATCTTTCTGTTCACCTAATGTACTCATTTTATTGCTCAATATAATAAAATGGCTCAACATTCTCTCTGCATTTCTTGTGTATTGCGTATGGTTATATTGTTATATGTTGCATCATTGTTATTTGTATATCTTAAGCATTCTTGGCTATTCTACCACTTGTGTGTTCACATATACTCTTAGACAGAGTCTGGAAAGGGCAAGGTAGCCTCTAGATCTCGTCCTCTTTTGAGAGAAGACATATTTGGTAAATGCCCTCCCAGTCTATCTCTTGTTGGAGTTTGCTTGTATTTGAGGAATATTCCTGGTAAGGGATATTACAATGGTATCAGAGCATAAATCTGGCTCAGCTTGTAGAGCTAGCAATCTATGACACCAGGGGAAAAGCCCTACATTTGTTATAGAGGTCGGAGATACAAGGACACCGGGTGTAGGTTGGAGAACACTTAGGGAGAGGGAGACTGTGTTCTGGTGGTGGACACAGAACATGAGGAGCTTGTGGTGGATGCTGGACAGAGGGAGCCTGTGGTGGATGTAGAGTAGGAGGATTTGATGGTAGATGATGACGGGAAGAGGTTTGCGGATATGCTCCTCAAATTCATGCAGGATCTGTAGAGGTAGATTGAGGTGATGGGGCAGAGATTCACGGCACTAGAGGCCAGACAGCGTGAGAGCCCACGGGTTTTTCAAGTTGGTGAGGGATCGGGCGCATCCCACCATTTTCCAGAGTAGCATGATACTATGCAGCAAGTGGCGTCACATGCCCCTACACGATCTACCATGCCCACTTTCTTAGGAGCCGACACGGGGGCCTTAGCCTAGCCAGAGGCAGAGCCCGGACATATGGGCGATTATTTTGCAGAGTACCAGGCCTATGGGCAGGAGTTTAGGGAAGCCCTCTCATTCAAAGATTTTGTTCAGCTCCAGTGGGATAGTAGACCCCGCGACCATCATAGAGGGTACCGGCATTACCATGATGGTGACACCCACTGTGCAGTGAGTAGATTCCACTTGCCTACGTTTGATGGTTCATCAAACAGTTCGGCAAAGTCTTGGGTGGAGAAGCTGGACATTTATTTCCATCTTAACCAGATGTCAGAGACAGAGGCCATCAAGGTGGCAACATTGCATTTGGATGGTGAGGCCCAGGATTGGTGGTTTCATGGGATGGTTACACTAGGGCACTCCACAGTGATGACATATGCTAAGTTACCAGGAGACTGATGGAGCGATTTGATCGGAGGGATCTAGAGCAACATTTTGTTGAGCTGACGAGGCTCAAATAGACAGGGAGCCCAGAGACCTACATTGCAGATTTCTTAAGGGTCTCTGTGATGGTGCCAGACCTATCCATGGCACGAAGGGTCTATATGTATATTGAGGGGTTAGCAGAGCCACTTCGGGGTTTAGTCCGATCCACTAGACTAGCCACACTCCAGGACGCTATCAGCAGGACGTGGGATTTACAGGATGTCTTACTCAGGACCTGGACACCTTACCCCCAGAGACAGACTTTTCAGTCTAAGGGGAAGGATGTGAGGATTCCACCTGCAAAGGGGAATCCAGGATGAGTACAGCTTGAGGATGATGCCAGGAGGGAGCTGAAGAAGAAGCGGTTGTGCTTCACTTGTTAGGAGCCATGGGCACCAAGACATAGATGTGCTATTGGTAAAGCACATTTTATTGAGGTCTTCTCCAAGAGAAGTGGGGAAGAGGATGACGAGGATGATGTGGAGGCATGAGATAGCCATGCCGTACAGGGTCCTTTGCCACCACCACCGCTAGCAGTAGGTGGTGCATCTTTTGCACCCACCAGAGGGGCCCTTGTAGCATTGCGAGGAGTCCCCAAGTATCTGACTCTATGCGTACGAGGGACAGTATGTGGCCAGTGAGTATCAGTTTTGGTTGACAGTGGGGTGACCCACAACTTCATCGATGCCCATATGGTTGAGTGGAGAGGTATACAGATGAAGAGCTTCGATGGGTTTACAGTTTTGGTCCCAGGAGATCAGACCATGACATGTGCTCGTTATGTTCCAGAGCTTTCAGTGACGATGGGCACCTACACATTGACTGACCACTTTTTTCGTGGTCGATATTCCAGACACCAACATGATACTGGGTGTTCAGTGGCTTATCACTCTAGGGAAGGTCACGACAGATTGGAAGACCCTAGAGATGGAGTGGGATGATGAGAAGACAGGGAGGCATGAGAAGATATGGGGACATCACACATATCCGCCTCAGACTGTTTCGGCTCATCGGATGGAGGCTGTCTTCCGGAAGGGAGATGTGGAGTGGGTAGTGGAGCTGTGTGCATCAGAGGCAGGGACTACAGGGCAGACGGTACATCCAGAGATACAGTCCATCCTTGACTGGTATGCCATAGTGTTTGGGGAGATTCCATTGGGACAACCATCAGATCGGTGGTTTGAGCACACCATTGAGCTTGAGCAGGGCATATAGGC